>APFE031103894.1:8459-73934 GCA_000404065.3 Pinus taeda | reverse complement strand
TTATAATAGCTGAATGATCTTTATTACCAGTTATTGTTTGAAATCTCTTTAGATCGCATAATAGAATAAATACACCCCAGGTTAGCGTAGATTAGATGTGTTGTTTCTCATTAGATTACAATAGCATAGAGTTAGTTTAAAAGTCTGAATTAAATCAGCTTTAAATACTCTTAGATCGGCATCATCCAACTCTGCACACACACACACCCTTAGATTGGGAAACTGGTCCCATTATCCCCAGTTGGACCCGCTATACCAAATGGATAAGGAGCTGCCAACCAAGGTCCGGACTGGGTGGGTATCCCCCTTGTTATCGACCTGATTTTCGGGGCTTCAACAAATTCCCATATAATAGAAATATTTCTTAAACCACACTTAAACCTTACCTTTATTCCATTCCACAAACCTTTGCACATATATCGATGCTCTCCTTAGCGCATTAAATCTTCGCCATCAATCTCATTCCTCAATCTGATGGTTATCGCGCAATAACTCGCACCAACTAACCTCGCCAATCTCCACCGTTTATTTCTCCTACCTCAATCCAATGGTGATCGTGCCATATTGCGCGATAACAAGCACGATAGTTAATACTCTGAAAGAACGCGAGAAAAGTTGTTTTGGGTGTGCTACGTGTCAACCCTTTAGGTTAATCATGTGAATTTGTAAAATATCGTTTACCATTTTGAGAGCGCGCGAGATACTACTTACCGCTTTCGTGGATCACCTCCATTATTCTGCTATCACGTGGCTTAATGTGATCCCTTCACTTCTTGACATTATTTTGCGTGATAATATCTTCGTCGATCCTATTCTATCAATCATGTCCGTTGATCTGGCTGATTTGACGATTCCCGTTCTTTGTTGTTTAATTCTTTCTACGTCGTTGATCTTCCGTGTGCGACTTGTTTTTGCCTCAATTGTACTTGTATACAGTGCCACTCTACTACTTCCGCGCTGTCCACCAAAGGTAGTTTGTCCAAATCTCGGGCTGCTAAATGTTGGAGTTGTTGACTGAGCTCCAAAAGTCGAACTTTGACCAAAAGGAGATGGAGTGCTTCCAAATGTTGTGCTCCTCCCAAATGCTGGAGTAGATGCTGCACCAATGGAGTAGATGTCGAAGCCAAACAACATTGTATATATACCAACGTTATATATAGGGAGTCAACATTATATATGGAGACAACGTTCTGACTGGATGGAAAGCAGTAGCATTTGGTGGTAATAATTGTGCATATGGCATTGAAAGAGACAACAGTGGAGGCAGAGAATACAAAGATGGAACCGAGGAATGCCAAGTGTCGTTTGAAGAAACTTCAACCCCCACTCCGGTTATCAGTTTTCCTTATCACTCCATGCATTTAGTTTTAAATCCAAGCATGATAAAAATTCTAAAATCTGGAAATGATAATATTTTTCTAAAAACACAAATTTAGAGATTTCACAACTGCTGAAATTGCAGAAATAAAACACAACAAAATTATGACAGCCACACAGAAAATAACACAGTGATTTTTGGTCAATGTGACCCTGGAAAAAACCCCTACAACTCTTGGGGAAAACTAGTTTGAGATCTCTTCTTTATCTCTGAAAATTATTCTACAGAGAAAATGAAATACCCAGTAAAAATTTCAGCAACCACAAATTACAACTTGTCTTGATTTTCGTGCTTGAACTCCACCTCGAAAATCATGCCAATCAGTAAACAGTCAAAACAAAAATTGTTACATCAATAAAACAATATTAAACGTTGTGCGACCAACCTCGAAAAATGTGCCCAGAACTTGTTGTCCCTCTTCTTCGATTTCTGTGTCTTTCTCCTGTTGTACGGTTTTCCTTGGGATGTGTGCCAATAAATGTTACTGCCCAAATTTGTTGAAATGTCTTCTTTCTATTCTCCTTCACTTCCTCGCTGCTTAGAAATTCTCTCCTTGTTCTCTCTTCTCTTTCTCTCAAATGCTCATGAAAGAATGAATTTATCTTTTCCTCTTCTCTTCTCCTTTTATTCTCTAAATGAACTTTTGGGTTACCCTAAGATCTAATGGCTGAGATTCATTTAGATCTAGGGATGAGAATAAATGTGCATTTAATTCTCACTCTCTATTTTTTAACTCACCCACTTAAATAAAGACCCACTTAGCATTTTATTTCCATAGTCACTTTTTCATTTTCTAATTCTTCATTCATTTTAATAAAGTCACTTTTAAAGTAGAATGTAACTTTACTGCTTATAAAGTCACTTTTAAATTAGAATGTAACTTTACCCCTTAAAATGTCACTTTTAAATTTGAATGTAACATTACCACTTATAAAGTCACTTTTAAATTAAATTGACTTTACCACTTATAAAGTCACTTTAGGAGAAAAATAAAATATCAATTTGGACACTTCTCCCAAGGCCAAAGATCACAGCTTTAGGGAACCACTTGTCCTCTGGTACCCAAATTTTAACACTTCCTCTTACCGAGGAAAGTGTTCCTCACCACTCCCATCTTGTCTCTGAAGTATACATGCTTTCCCCATGGTAAGGCTTTGGTTAAATTGTCTAATACCTGCTTATTTGTAGAAATTTACTCAAGCTTGACAACTCCCTTTTGGACATAGTCTTTAATGAAGTGATACTTGATCTCAATATCCTTTGACCTGTCATGAAAACTGGATTCTCCGTGAGTTTTATGAAACTCTGATTATGATAGTAAATTACTGAAAGTCTCAATGCCTGACCAAATAGACCGAACAACATCTTGTGAAGCCATATGGCCTCACAACTAGCCAAACTAGCAGCCATATACTCTGCCTCAATTGAGCTCAACGCAACTGATTGTTGTTTTCAGCTGATCCACAACACAACTGTCGAACCCAACCCAAAACAACACTTAGAAGTACTCTTCCTACTTGAAACACAACCTACCCAATTTAAATCTGTGTACCATGCCAGTCTCACTCCATCAACCTGTCTATAATGCAGACCAAAATCCACAGTCCCCTGCAAGTAACGAAGAATATGTTTTGCAGCTACCTAGTGCACTCTCTTGGGATCACACATAAACTGACTCATAGTGTTAACTGCAAAACATATATCTGGTCGAGTATTGACCAAATACATCAAACAACCAATCAAATGTCTGTATAGAGTAGGATCCACCAACTCGGAATCAGAAGCATGAAGCTTCTTCTAGTTAGTGATCATAGGTATAGACATGGGTTTGTAGTCCTCCATGTGAAATCTGCTAAGAATATCCACAATTTACTTCCCTTGTCCCAGGAAGAAATGCCCCTCCTCCTGCCACACCTCCAATCCCAGAAAATAATGCATCAAGCCGATATCCTTCATCTGAAACTCTGGAGCAAGATCTCTCTTGCAGCCCTTAATGAGTCTCTCTTCACCAGTGATGATCAATTCATCAACATACAACACCAGAATGAGAGGCTCCTCACCCACCACAATGAAGTATAGGTTTGGCTCAACCTCACTCTTTGTGAAACCCAACTACTGCAAGTATGTATCAATCCTCAAGTACCAAGCTCTAGGAGCTTGCTTGAGGCCATAGAGTGCCTTTTTCAATCTGCATACACGGGACTCCTTCCCATGCACATCAAATCCCTGTGGCTACTCAATATAAACCTCCTCCTGAATGAAGCCATTGAGAAATGTGGTCTTCACATCCATCTAGTGGATCTTCCAACCCATCTCTACTGCAATCGATATAATGGAGCAAATAGATGTATACCAAGCTACAGGATTGAAGGTCTCCTCATAGTCAACTGCCTCTACATGAGAACCCTCTCGCCAAAAATCGAGCCTTGAACTTCTCGATGTTGCCATCTGCATCATGCTTTATCTTGTAGAGCCATCTGGAAGTAAAAACTGATTTAACTTCAGGCCTCAACACTACCTCCCAAACATCGTTCTTCATAATAGAAGAATACTCCTCCATAATGGCCTCTCTCCAGACTTGCTGGCTAGCTGCCTCCTCATAACTAGAAGGCTCAGAGTCAACAATGCATGTTACCAATGCCATGTAACTACAAAACCACTCAGGTGGTTTACTCTCTCTAACCTGTCTCTTTGGCCCAGCAATATATGTGGCCTCGCGTAAGGTATCTTGAAGCCACTTGGGCTTCCTCTTCCCTGAGCATACTTCTCCCACCAGAGTGAAAGAATCCTCATCATCATCAGAAACCTGAACTCCTAGAGGCCTATCAAATGACCTCATGCCTGAACCTGTGCCTATAGATGCTGAAGTACCGTGCGAACTATCCATTAGTGGACTATCCTGTGAACTGCTTTGTGGATTGTCCTACATGCTGCCCGAAGAACCACCCACCTGACTCTGAAAGTCACTGCTCACTGATGGACCTGACACTGTAATCGACATACCTCCTGATCCCTAAACATTGCATCCCTGTGACTGACTCAGCTGCTCCTGAGGGTCTGGTGACTCTGGATACTCTAACTCCCATGACCTTCTGAAATCTCTCTCCTCCTCGAACTTCACATCCCACCTAACAACCACTTTCCTCTGCACAGGAATATAAATCTGATAAGCTTTTGAGGTCTCACTATAACCCACAAAGATGCCCTTGTCTACAGTGGGCTCTAGCTTGGTCTTGTTCTCCTTGGAGACATAGGAATATGTAAGGCACCCAAAGATATGAAAATTCCCAAAATTAGGCTTCTTCCCAGAAAAAGCCTCCTCCGGAGTCACATTCCCCAAGGCACGATGTGGACTCCTGTTATGCAAGTACACAATGGTGCTGCATGCCTCTACCCACAAAAATAAAGGTAACCCCTAATCATGAAGCATGGATTTGGTAGCTCCTACAATGGATCTATTCTTCCTCTATGCAACCCCATTCTGCTGGGGGTAGTAAGGAACTGTGAACTCCCTCCTAATGCCTACCTCAGCACAAAATCAACAAACTCACCAAGGGTATACTCCCCTCCATTTTCTGACCTGAGTAAATTGATCTTCCTACCTATCTGGGTCTCCACAAGAGCTTTGAACTCTTGAAATGCTTGAAGACCTCGCTCTTGGTCTCCAAGAAATAAATATAGGTCTTCCTGGAGTGGTCATCAATGAATAAAAAATAGTACTCATAGCCACTCAATGATACATGAGACATCCGACCACTCACATCGGTATGTATCAAGTCAAGGATCTCGGTCGCTCTATTGTCACTACTGGGAAAAGGGGATCTGACAAACTTCCCCATAGCACATCCTCTGCATATATCAAGGTGATAAGAACTGAAATCTGGCATACCAATGGTGATCTCCCACAATGTACTCAAGGCCCCATGATACATGTGCCCATCTTGTGGTGCCAAATCTCATACAACTCTGAACTGCTAGATCTAATGTTGGTCCTATCTCAGGTGCTGCTACTCAATGCCATCAGGGGCTGGAATGAGAATTGTACACCTTGGCATGGCACACACCAATATCTCTAGCTAAAGAAGCTAGAGTTCCCCTAGGATATATAAGCACCTACTCTCTCTTGAACAACACATCATACCCGCTATCCTCAAGTGCTGAGATGGATATTAGGTTCTTCTTCATTCCAGGCACATATAGAACATCTGACACTTTGAAGGGAGGTTTGGGTCCCCTATCAAATGTCAATTTCCCCACACTGACTGCTCTAACAATGATGTCATCACCAAATACTACCTCCATATCAGTATCATCCTCTGAAAGCTCTAAGAAGTACTATCTGACTCCTATCATGTGGCAAGAAGCGCCACTATCAACATACCAAATGCTAGAAGATGCTCTACTAGTAGCAGGGAATGCACACTCCCTCTAAAAATGTATGGCAGGTGATCCTGCACTAGTGGCCTCACAAGCTATGAACCCAAACTCCCAATCAAATCTCTTTGAGAAGCTCTCTATCTCTTCAGAAGTTTCCATGAGTTTGTCTTTCCCTTTCTTGTTCTTCTTCTCTAGACACACAACAACATAGTGTCCCAACTTTTGACAATTCCAACATTTGACTTTGGAATAGTCCTTCTCCTTGTTCTATTGCTTGCCTTTACCTTTTCTTTTACCTCCACTGTTGGAAGCTTGCTTCTTTGCTCTACCCTTCTTGCCTCTTGCTAACAATTCCACATTGTCATCCTCCTCCACCTGTTTGGCTACCCCAAGATGGTTCTTTCTTATCTCATTCTGAATGCAATCATCCCACAACCTCTCCCAATTGGAAAGGTTTTCCCATGCAACAATGCCATCCACAAAATTCTCCCAAGTCTTTGGATGACCATTCAAAGCAATTCTCACCAACTCAGTGGGTGCAATGATCTCACTTACGGCTGCCAACTCATATCTCACTGAAGTGATCTTTGTGAGGTATGTTGTAGCATTTCCAGTCTTAGCCATTTTAATGGCCTTCAGTTTCTCCTTTAGGACCATTTTTATGTTTCCATTTGAGCTCTAGTGAAGACTGGTCAAGGTTGTCCACATCTCGTGTGCATAATTCTTTCCTCTCACATGAGGAATTGCATGGTCTTTGATTCCTTCTAGAATCAATCTTTTTGCCTTAGCATTATTTTTGTTAAACTCTACCAACTGTACAGGGTCAATAGGTACTACTACTAGGTTCTGTGTGGTATTTACCATAATGCTTCCTCAAAGATGCTCTAGATTCTCCCCTTCCATGCATTGTAGTTGTTCTGCCCATCCAACCTGTCTTCAACTCTCAAACCCAAAGACATGTTTCACTGTCCTACCAAATTGAAAATTTCAACTTTGTGGTAAATGTTTATGTTTTCTGTTTAAAAATCAGCTTGTTGTAATTTTCACTTTGCTGTCCCAAATTTCACATTTCAGCCAACCAAGCTCTGATACCATGAAGAAATTTCAACCCCCACTCCAGTTATCAGTTTTCCTTATCATTCCATGCATTTAGTTTTAAATCCAAGAATGATAAAAATATATAAAATATGGAAATGATAATATTTTTCTGAAAACACAAATTTAGAGATTTCACAATTGATGAAATTTCATAAATAAAACACAACAAAATTATGACAACCACACACAAAAAATAACACATTGATTTTTGGTCAATGTGACCCTGGAAAAACCCCCTACAGCTCTTGGGAAAAACCAGTTTGAGAGCTCTTCTTTATTTCTGAAAATGATTTTACAGAGAAACTGAAATACACAGTAAAAATTCCAGCAACCAAAAATTACAACTTATCTCAATTTTCGTGCTTGAAATCCACCTTGAAAATCGTGCCAATCAGCAAACAGCCAAAACAAAAAATTTTACAGCAATAAAACAACATTAAATGTTGTGCGACCAGCCTCAAAAAATCTGCCCAGAACTTGTTGCCCCTCTTCCTTGATTTCTGTGCCTTTTTTCCTGCTGTACAATTTTTCCTTGGGATGCGTGCCAATAAATGATGCTAACCAGATTTACTGAAATGTCTTCTTGCTACTCTCCTTCACTTCCTCACTACTCAGAAATTCTCTCCTTGCTCTCTCTTCTCTTTCTCTCAAATGCTCATGAAAGAATGAATTTATCTTTTCCTCTTCCCTTCTCCTTTTATTCTCTAAATGAACTTTTGGGTTACCCTAAGATTTAATGGCTGAGATTCATTTAGATCTAGGGATGAGAATAAATGTGCATTTAATTCTCACTTTCTGTTTTTTAATTCACCCACTTAAACAAAGACCCACTTAGCCTTTTATTCCCATAATTACTTTTTCACTTTCTAATTCTTCATTCACTTTAATAAAGTCACCTTTAAAGTAGAATGTAACTTTACCACTTATAAAGTCACTTTAAGAGAAAAGTAAAAAGTAAATTTAAACACTTTTCCCTAGGCCAAAGATCAAAGCCTTAGGGAACCACTTGTCCTTTGGTACCCAAATTTTAACATCGTTTGTAGTGGGAGGAGGTATGGTAATGCGAAAAAATGGTATGGTGTTAAATGAATATACTACAATTACAACAACTGTGTGTATTTGCAATAATAACTGTGCATACAAAACCTTTATACAAAACACTTCATCACAACATAATATCAATCAACTTATGAGTAATAACATGCCAACTACAATAACATACCAAATGGCGTGCCAGTTTTGGTTTCAATGCACTTCGTTCAACCTCTAGCACAAATCTAACTGAGAGAGGTCAGCCAGACAGTGTGCAATATGAAATAGGCATGCACACAATAATAGCAATTCTATCTGAAGCATGTTATTTTCCCCTAAGTGTCGCACTTGTATGACCAATCACTGTTGGTCCCTTGTTGACTTCTTCTTTTATCAAGCGCTTCAATCCATGTCGTTGATCTCACTTCTCCATATCCAATGGATATCGCGTCGTCCACTCACCAACTAACCCAGATAATGTCCACTGTCGATGGGACCCATCCAATCGAACAATTGTCGCGCAATCTCGCGTAAAATCTTGCATGACCGATATCTGGTCGGGAGCGCGTGAGAAAAGTGGTTTTCTTGTGCTATGTGTCGCCCGCTAAGGTTAATCACATGAAATTTAGGAATACCATTTCTAGCCTTTAGGGCGCATGGAATACCACTTGCCACTTGCCAAATACTACCCACATGCTTAATTCATATTTTAATAAAGACGCTTAAGCTCAATATTAATCATTAATATTAATCAATTGTGACATTCAATAACATGGAAATTACAGAGTCTTGGCCCTCTTGGCTTCATTACAACAATTTGTCTGACCTTTTTAGTCCCTTCGGTATTTATATAATTGACCTATGTAGCTGTGAGAGAATTACAGTGAAATTACTTAGAACCCTTACCATTTTTTTATCACTCCTAATTCCTTTGCCCAACTCGTTCCCTTCATTCCTTTTGCGGCAATTTCAAATATCATTTCTTTCCTCAAAGCGAAGATGTTGAAATTCTTCTCCTTCTAGCGCCAAGAGGAGTGTTGTCACCATTTCTCACAGTCATGGTTGTAGTGATTCATTCTTAGCCGGGATTGGTGTTCCATTAAGATCATGGCGGTATCTAGCGTTCTTTTGCTTCCAAGATTTGACGTTTCTTCTTCCCATGCAACTTTTTCTTCTTCTCCACCAGGCACTGAAAATGGTTTTAGTGGAATTCAACAGTTGAATATACAAGGCTTCACGGTTTTGTCTCGAAATTATGGAAGATTAGGGAGAGCGAAGCATAGGTTTTACGATGCAGTGAATGAATTAATCATATTGTATAACCTACAAAGAATGGAAAAATGACAAAGGTTGCACCTATAATTTAGGTGAGAAAGCATTCATGAAATGCAAAACTGATGGCAGAAATGACTTGCACAGAAAGACCATAAAACAAGTGGCTCAAATATGAGCAGGACAGGAGTACGCCTGCTTTGGTACCATGTTAAACACATACATGGCAGCAACAGAATATTAAAAATAAGCATGAGAGTATATCTATTATTAACAAATGATATACATTTATAGTACATTCACATGACCTTTGGTTTCATATTCCAAGGTCTCTTGGACTTCCTTAGACTACTCAGCTTCCACACCAACCCTTAGAGGATTAGGTATCCAACATAAGGCTCAAAACGATGTCACCTGAACACCTATGATGAAACTATCATGAGAAAAGGATCTTTTCTATTTCGATGAAAGCTAATCTAGTATGGGATGAGATTCAAACAATGATACAACAACAAAGAATGTAGAAAGCAAAGATTTTCTAACTAGATCTTTCACTCTCATTTTCCAAATGTAACCACCAAAAGAAAAATGATTTCAATTTTTCTTTTGATGAATGAGAATGCACTTGATGCAATTTTAGTTTTCAGCCACAAAACAATGTAATCCATGTCCAATGATAAATCTCAAAAAATGACTTTTCAATGCAATGTGATCTAATGCATTTTATGAAAAGTAAATTATGAGATGAAAACTAAATGATTGCAAAATAAATTTCTTTATGAATGAAAAATAACTATTACTACTCAATTAATAGAAAATAAGTATTTTCCCACTCATACAAGCAACAAAACAATATTTTAATCTACTCAAAGAATCAAATACTCAACCAAAATTTACTTTCACCACGTAAAACAATGGGAGGGACTTTTGCACACCACAAAGGAACTAACACAAATCAAAGAACATTAAATGCACATAGAGCAAGAGGATGACCTGAGAGGTTAGGACACACTAGGAGTTTTAGCAGAAACCCTAAAAATTCCCAATTTTAAGGATCAAAACTACTTTACATAGCAAAATCTACGTTGATATGGTCATCAACGTACTTTACATAGCAAAATCTGTGTTGGCACGCTACTTTACACAATCAAATTTGTGCTGGACAAGAAACTGGACCAATGTGGGCAGACAGAGGAAGGCAAGGTTTCCAACACAACAGTATTGGGAAAAATCAGCGTTGTCAACATGACTGTGTCTAAGAAAAAGGGTGTTGGGCGAGAAAAGCTTAAGAGAAACAAACAAAGTTTGAACAAAACCCTAGACTTGATACCCTAAAACATAGAATACTCACAATGCAGAGTGAAACATAATCAAAACCAAGGATCATTCAACGGTTTGCCAAACTGAAAAAGAAAGCTAAATGTAAAAGGAGGGATGATTGGGCTATAGGATCCCTATTAGAGTTGCCAATTTGTTATCTAGGCAATCCCTTCTACGGATAGAAGTGATCCCTCTAGTCCAATGAGTGGATCTAGTAACAATTGAAACAAATATGGGGCCTCTTTTCAATGCCGATCTCGATCTCCTCACTTCCAAGCTCGATCCTCACTATTTTGTTGCGAATGAAAACCTGCAAGAGAGATCAAACAAAGACAACAAAAGAAAAATATAACATATGCATTCTAATGTAAAACATATGATAATTCAAGGAGCATCATACTAAGCAAGTAGTCATTTACATGCTTACGAAAAGTAAATATGCATTCTATTAATAATAAACACAAGAGGGAAGTATACAACTACTGCCTTGATGTTGGAAGCCTCCTTCGGGATGGGTTTCCAAGCCCAAGCTAAGAATTCTCAAGCTCTCCTTTCTCCTTCAAAAATTGGCAGCAATTTGGCACAATTTGGCAACAACATGACCGATCTAGTCTGACCAACCATTTGAGGGTGTAAGGGAATGCATTTATAAGGAAGGAGAGGGAGTTAGGGATCCACATAAGGGGGAAGAAGGTCCACATCTTATGGGGAATATCCCTAAAGGTAGGATAAAGGAATAAAAATGGGAGAACTCGATCATATCCTTATTCAACAATAACCAACTCTTCGTTCTCGAGGCTTCTAGTAAGACAAGCTTCTACTCCATTTTGAAGAAACTGCCTGAAGAGGATCAATGTAGATTTTCCTATCCAAAGTTGCATTGCGAGCACTAGTCACTAGTTAGACCAAAGGGTACTAGCACGAGTTTGCATGTTAAAAGTAGCGCTTGGCTTGCAAATAGGGTTTTTTGACAAGCTCTTCTAGAATTACTTCAAGGCATTTCTTCGTCTTTTCTTCATGGATGCTCTAATCAATGTTTTTCATGGTGAATTCATTGACAATTTTTGTTGCTTTGTGACATTTTGGGAAAATTTTGATAGCTTGGGGTATGAGATAGGGAGTGCGACAAATAATTGTATAACAAGCCCTAGGCAAATTGAGTCTCTATTTGTTCATCAAGGTGAAAGATAACTCCTCCCACTCCTACCACCCCTAGATGTTTTATAAAATTTTAAACAAAATAAACTAGAAAATGTATATTTGGAAAGAGACCAAAACATAGAATAATAAGACTACTCTAAATATTTTAACCATAAGAATTTATTTTTTTACTTACTTTATATAATATATATAGATTTTATTTTTTTTACCAAATATGTATGTACATAGTGACATTTTAATAAAATTGGTGGTGTTGAGATTTTCTGTTTGTAACAAAATAGGAAAAATCTCAGCTGATGACAACAATAGGGATTCAGTTCCTAGATTAGCTCCAGGTTGTTGGGAGGGAGTTAATGCCTCCTATATTTGATGTGAGGGAGTTATGAGGTTGTTAGATTCTCTATGCTATATAACAGGCAACCATTCGAATGGTTTGCTAAGAGAGTGTGAGGATTTCTTGATGTAATCTCCAATTTGATTAATATATTCCTGATGCCTATGTTTGGTGGACGTAGCCCAGATTGGTTGGGTGAACCACGTTAATTATTTTGTTTATGTGCTTGAACATTTGTGTGTGTTTATTTAATTCTGCTATGCACCTGAACCAACAAGTGGTATCAGAGCATGTTGGAGGTGCTGGAGGTGCTGCCTGGAGAAAAGCTGAGCTTGAAGCAGAAGGGGCGTATTGCTGTTGTTGTTGGTGCATGGAGAGCGCACTGCCTTTTGCTGGAGAAATTGGAGAGCACGTTGCTGGAGTTGGGCTCTACAAGAAATACGCGTTAAATGATTGGTATGTTGAACTCTGTGGAGCCTGTGCATGTTTTTTAAATATTGTTGGTGCTGCGTTTTTTCTATAAGTCGTTTGTTTTTATATACCTGTTGTGCGTGAAATTGATACCTGTTGTGCGTGAAATTGGTATCTACTGTGCATGAAATTGGTATAAGATGGTTGGGTTGTGTTCAGTATCTAAAAGGTTTGGATTTTTTGTTGGTATTTGCCGCAAAAGACACCCATTTCTGCCTGAAATACTAGTCCAGGTACAACGCCAGATGACCGGTTTGCCAATCGAGCATTTATCGCCTGTGTATACTTATCTTCTAGAGTGTTTCAATCATCATGCCATAAACTTCTTTCTGAGATGCCAATTCTTTACATTGGTCTCTGACGATATTTAAGATATGCAGAAGTCAAGAAACGTTTAACGTAAACAAATTGATATCGTATGAAGGATTGGGTTATTTTTTAAATCGTTGTGTTGTAGGGACGTGTATGGTTGCGTATACCACCGTAACTATACGCATTTGACAGGCCGATGTTTGGAACAGCTGCTGTTTGGAACAGGCCGCTGTTTGACAGGCTATTGTTTGGAACAGGTCGTTGTTTGACAGGCCGCTAAATGGAGTATAAATTGTTTTGGAAATATTAAAGGAGAACAGAGTCGTAGGTATTTCAACATGAATCGTAGGCTCACGATTTTGGTTTGATATTCCAATCGAATATATGGTTATCAGTAATGTAGAAGAAAAAAATAATAATGGATTGAAATTCAAAATCTGGAAGAAAGTGGAATTTTTGTGCCAAGTGCGCATTTGTGTGAGCCAGAAGCTAAGAACACAAAAAAAAATTGTTTGTTGGTTTTTTATTTTTGGCGGTGATCTGAAATAACTGTAACTTGCCCAGCCAATGAAAATTTTTTAAAGGCAAAGGTACAAAGACATAGGCAGGGTTTTTTGGTTGTGTAAAAACAAATGCAAAGGCAGAAAATTTTTTGTGAAGGGAAGATTTTTTTGTTTTAAAGGCATAGGCAATTTTTTTTAAATTGTTGGTATTTAAAACGTTGATATTGGAGATTATTGTGCTTTTTTGATACAAAATGGCGAAAACTCAAAGTGCCCGGTTTGAAATTGAGAAATTTAATGGCAAGAATAATTTTGAGATCTGGAAGGTGAAAATGCATGACTTGCTTGTCCAACAAGGCGTGGTAAAGGCATTGATGGGTAAATCCAAACAACCTTACAACATCATAGACGATGAGTGGGATGAAATGGATGAAAGAGCTGTAAGTGCCATTCGATTATGTCTGGCGGACGATGTCCTGTTTAATATTGTGTCGAAGACAACAGCTGCTGGTTTATGGACGAAACTGGAGAAAATGTACATGACCAAATCCTTAACCAATAGGATTCTCCTGAAGCGACAGTTGTACGGTTTGCGAATGAAGGAAGGTACATCGATTGCTGATCATTTAAATGCTTTTAATACTCTTCTTGTGCAATTACAAAGTATAGAAGTAAAAATTCCATCCGAGGATAAAGCTATTACTTTATTGTGCTCGTTGCCCGAGTCATGGGATCATTTTGTTACTTCTATAAGTCTTAGTTCATCAGAAACTATTGAGTTTGATGATGTAGTTGCATCCTTATTATCGGAAGAAACAAGGAGGAGGTCGCATTTCGAAACCTCTACATCAGAAGCTATGATGGTTAGAGGTCGTTCGAAAGAAAGACACCCCAGGAAGCCGAGCGACTCACTTTCAAAGTCGAAAGGGAAGAAGAGTAAGCTAAAGTGCTGGTTTTGTGGCAAATCAGGACATTTAAAGAAGGACTGCTGGAAGCGACAATAGCAAACTTCAAAAGCAGAGTCTTCGATAGAGAAGAAGGAGGCAAATACGACAGATACAGGTTCGACATCTGGTTCAGGTATGAGTGATGAAGTATTATCAGTTAATGTGTCAAATCATGGTCAACATTGGTTGTTAGATTCTGGTGCATCAAACCACGTGTATCCATAAAGAATGGTTTAAGGAATATAAATCAATTAATGATGGTGTTGTGTACATGGGTAATGATGTAACATGTAATATTGTTGGGATTGGGAACATACAACTACAAATGTTTGATGGGACAACTAGAATATTAACTGATGTGAGGCATGTACCCGATTTAAGGAAAAACTTGATTTCATTAGGAGCACTTGATTCAAATGGGTATAAAACTGTAATTCAAGGTGGAGTAATGAAAATTTACAGAGGCATTTTACTAGTTATGAAAGCTAAGAAAGTAGGAAATCTATTTCAGTTAGATGGAGGTACAAGGTCAGATATTGTGTCTACTGTGTCTGAACATGACAGTATCTCCATTCACTTATGGCATCAAAGATTTGGGCATATGAGTGAGAGAGGGTTGAAAATTTTGGCTGATCGCAAGTTACTTCCAAATCTGAAGTCTGGAAAATTAGATTTCTGTAAGCATCGTCTGTTTGAAAAACAAAGTAAACAAAAGTTTAAAACAGGCAAACATACTAGTAAAGGCATACTTGATTATATCCATTCAGATGTTTGGGGACCAGCCCTTACAGCTTCATATGGTGGTTCGTCTTATTTTGTATCATTCATTGATGACTTTTCTAGGAAGGTTTGGGTCTACATGTTGAAAAGAAAGTCTGATGTGTTTTCAGTTTTCAAGCAGTTTAAAGCATTGGTAGAAAACAGCACTGGTAGAACAATAAAATGTTTACGAACTGAAAATGGTGGTGAGTTTACTTCTAAGGAGTTTGAAAGCTATTGCAAGGATGCAGGGATCGAGAGGCATAAGACCACAGTTTATACTCCTTAGCAAAATGGAGTTGCTGAACGCATGAACAGGACTCTTCTCGAGAGAGCAAGGAGTATGCTGAGTAACGCCGGGTTGTAGAAGGAGTTGTGGATGGAAGCGGTGGCAACAACTTGTTATGTGATAAACCGATCTCCATCGACAGCCATAGACTGCAAGATTCCGCAAGAGGTATGGAAAGGACACCCTTGTGACTATTCTAAGCTCAGAGTGTTTGGTTGTGATGCATATGCTCTAGTGCCTAAACATCAGCGAACTAAGTTAGATCCAAAGTCTAAAAGGTATATCTTTGTTGGGTATGGTGTTGGAACAAAGGGATATAGATTGTGGGATCCTACTACCCGCAAAATAATCATCAACAGAGATGTAAAGTTTAATGAATCCTCTCTTGTACAGTTAGATGTAGATAGTCGATTGAAACAGGATGATGTATCTGACTTTCAGCACATTCAATTTGATAGAATTTCTAACGATAGTCATGATGACCATAGTTTAGATACTAGTCATGAACAGGTTTCAGAATCAGAATATGAACAGGGTTCAGGTTTAGATCATGAACATGTCTCAGATACTAATCGGCAAGAAGATCCTACAGATGGTAGTCAGCCAATCGAGGAAGCGCCGGAAACATCCTTAAGGAGGTCAACAAGAATCAAACAGCCACCGAGAAGGTATGATGATTATGTCACTTCTCTTGCTTTTACTACTAATGACAATGAACCTCTGTGCTATCAGGAAGCAATAGAAGGTTCGAAAAGTGACAAGTGGAAAGCAGCCATGAAGGACGAAATGATGGCCTTAAATAAGAACGGCACATGGGATCTGGTGGAGCTTCCGAAAGGCGGGAACACTGTGGGGTGTAAATGGGTCTTCAAGCTGAAAAGGGGTGTGAATGATACGGAAGACAGGTACAAAGTGCGACTGGTTGCAAAATGGTTTTCTCAGAAAGCTGGTATTGACTTTCATGAGATTTTTTCACCAGTGGTTAAAATTGTTTCAATTAGAATAGTGTTAGCATTAGTGGCTTTGCTTGATTTAGAGTTGCAGCAGTTAGATGTTAAGACTGCATTTCTACATGGTGATTTAGATGAGAAAATATATATGGAACAACCGGAAGGGTTTGTTCAGCATCACAATGAAAAAATTTCTTGCAGGCTCAAGAAGTCATTATATGGCCTAAAGCAGTCGCCTCGGCAGTGGTATAAGAAGTTTGATTCTTTCATGTTGAGTCAGAAATATGTTAGAAGTGAATATGATCATTGTGTTTATTTTAAACAGTTGAATAATGGCATATTCATTATCTTGGTATTGTATGTTGACGATATGCTTTTAGAAAGCAAAAGCATAGAAGAAATCAACAGGTTGAAGGCTCAGATGGCAAGGACATTTGATATGAAAGATCTAGGAGCAGCAAGACAGATTTTGGGCATGGAGATTTTCAGAGACAGGAGCAAGGGTAAGCTATGGCTATCACAACAAAAGTATATTGAGAAAATACTTTTGAGGTTTGGTATGGATAATGTGAAGCCTGTTTTAGTCCCTTTAGCTTCCCATTTTAAGCTTTCTTCAAGTTTATGTCCTAATACAGATGAAGAAAAGGATTATATGTCTCGAATTCCATATGCCAATGTAGTAGGGTGTTTAATGTATGCGATGGTTTGTACTCGACCAGATATTTCACATGCAGTTGGGGTTGTCAGTAGGTACATGGCAAATCCAGGTAAAGAACACTGGTCAGCAGTGAAATGGGTGCTTCGGTATTTGAGAGGCACAAGTAGTTATTGTATTACTTACAATAAGAGTAGTGAATTTGTTTGCGGATATGTTGATTCCGATTTTGCAGGTGATTTGGATAAGAGAAGGTCAACTTCAGGGTACGTCTTTACTCTTGCAGGTGGAGCTATCAGCTGGATTTGAAAGCTACAAAACATTGTTGCTTTATCCACTACTGAAGCAGAATACATTCCTGCTTCTCATGCTTGCAAAGAAGCGATTTAGTTGAAAGGGTTGTTTGGTGAATTTGGTAGGTTGCAGGATAGTATCAAGTTATTTTGTGACAGTCAAAGTGCAATACATTTGGCTAAGAATCCGGCCTATCATAGTAAATCAAAGCATATACCGATCAAGTACTATTTTGTAAGACATGTTATCACTGAAAGGGGAGTCTCTCTTGAAAAGGTGCATATAAAAGAGAATTGTGCAGACATGTTCACGAAACCAGTTTTGTTAGAGAAGCCACGCTGGTGTTTCGCTTCTCTCAGCTTGCAAAAAAGATAAAATAATAATAACAGGGCATCAGGCTAATTGTTATCAAGGTGGAGATTGTTGAGATTTTCTATTTGGAGTAAAATAGGCAAAAATCTCAGTAGGTGACAACAATAGACATTTTGTTGCTAGATTAACTCCAGTTTGTTGGGAGGGAGTTAATGCATCCTAAATTTAAGTTGAGAGGATTTATGAGGCAGTTAGATCCTCTTTTCTATATAACAGGCAACCATTCAGATTGTTTGCTATGAGGGTGAGAGTTTTGTGAGGATTTATTTATGTAATCTCTTGTTTGATTAATAAGATTGCCGATGCCTATGTTGTGTGGACGTAGCCTAGATTGGTTGGGTGAACCATGTTAATTCCTATGTCTTCATGTGCTTGAATTATTTGCTGAGTAATTTGTCTAATTTAGCTATGCATCTGATCTCCAACACTCCCAATCCCACAATGCATTCAGAATAACACTTACACAGATCCTTTAATGCAGTTAGAGTAACATCGATATAAACCTAAACCTTCCCAACCAACTACAATAACACAGATAAAAATGTGTACTTCTGGTGCTTTTACTTAGTCGAAAGCTTCCCCATTGCATATTGATCACATCTTTCTTTTTATTTTGTAAATATCATCTCGGGCACTTAACACGCTTGTGCCCAATGTTTTCCACTCTAATTATAATGTTCTATTGTGGGTAGCTATATATTTCCCATCTAAGGTTTGATATACATATATTTATTGAGGGATCAAATCTACTGAAATATGAAAAATATTTGACAGGTTAAGTTATCAAATTTACAACCAAAATGAAGGGTGGAGTTATAGATATAATGTAAATTTATCATTTATAAAAAATGATGTAAATTAAATTAAACATTAAAATTAACTTATGGTTAGTATTATCAAATTCCATATCTCCATGAACGTGGAAAACCGTTCTATCCCTTTAACATACATTCTTAAAAACACCTCCTCCCAATCCTACAATGCATTCACAGTAACACTTACACAAATCCTTCAATGCATTTAGAGTAACACCGATATAAACCTACCAAACCAAGTATAGTAGTAAATATAAAAAATTTGTACCACTGGCGGTTTTAATTTCGTCGAAATCTTCCCCGTTGCGTACTGATCACACCTTTCCTTTTCGTTTCACAGTATCATCTTGGGCACTTAGCACGCTTGTGCACATGTTTTCCACTTAACATGTTCGATTGTGTATAGCTATATATTTACCATCAAAGGATGTGTATTAGGATTTTTTATATCCCATCGAGGAATTATGTGTGCATTATATATATGTATATGTATGTATATATATATATATCTCTATATATATATATCTATATATTATATATATATAATATATATATATATATATATATATATATATATTTATATATATATATATATATATTATATATATATATATATATATAATATATATATAATAATCGATAGAATTAAAGCACGAGTAAGATGAAACATTCCATTTTCCCAAAGTCTACGACCTTAATTTTTCATGGCACAAACTAATGAAACTAGTTGCCTTTGTTTACGTTAGATTTATGTTTTGATATGATTTTTTTATAATTTTTATAATTCTTTTTATAATTATAAAATATGAATTCTCATACATTGTATTTTTATATATCTTTAAGCAATTTATTGTTTTAAATGATTGTTTGTTTGATAACTGAATTATGATAGGTTTTCTTATTCTACGAAAAACATACTCCCTCAAATCTTCAACGAGAATGGTTTTACATGAGAGCATTTGATTCACATCATAAAATGGGCATAATCCTATCATTTTTCTGATTAATGATGGAGGATATACTATTGAAGTTGAAATACATGATGGCCCATACAATGTCATAAAGAACTAGAACTACACCGGTTTAGTAGATGCCATTCATAACAGTGAAGGGAAATGTTGGACTGCCAAGGTATTTTTTTACATTATTGTAGACTTTAGGACTTGCCTTTAGTTGGTCAAAACTCTGTATCATATTGGTGATCTTAATCTACTCCTCTCTCTTTTATTCTTATCATGGCAGTTTTGTTGTTATTGTTAGCTTTTCATCGTTTTTCCTTAGCCCTAGAAAATGCAGGATGCCTAAGTACTCTGTACCAGGTATTTGTTTTGTTATTTAACAACACCCCTTCTTTCTGTGCAGGTTAAGACGGAAGAAGAGGCTGTAGAGGCTATTAAAACTGCCCTAGGACCCAAAAAGGATTGCTTATGCTTCATTGAAGTTATTGTACACAAGGATGATACAAGCAAAGAGTTGCTTGAGTGGGGTTCCAGAGTCTCGACAGCAAACAGAAGGCCACGAAATCCTCAGTAGGGAGGCTTTGAAAAGATTAGCAATTGGAAACACTTTTTTGCGGCTCATGTCTAAGATGTCATTCTTTCTCTGGTCTGGCTTATAAGATCATGTTCGAATTATTTATATCTGAATTTACTTTCTTATATCCGAGGTCAAGTTGTGGTCACAAACATAGGGCTATTTTTTGGTGACTGGTTAGCATGCTTAGTGTTTAGTGTCAAACTTAGTCGGAGCTATTTTTGAAATATAATTAAAATAACAAAATTTCTGGTTATGGATTTATGATCTAGATGATCTGTATGCGTGAGAATCGCTGCAAAAAACACATGATTGACTATGAGAATTGCTACAAGTGAGGTAAGTTTAATGGTTAATGCTCATAGTCCAATATGTTACCATGTTCTTCATCTGATTTGCAAGTATACATCAACAATGTTGTTCAAACAACTGCTTTAGACATTCGTTGTGCAGAGATTACAAATAACTTGGCCATGGATTTTGATAGGTCATTCCTGTTCAATTTCTTTTATATTATAATTCCTCAAGCAAAGACGACCTTACCTGAAATGCTAAGCTGTTTTAGCATGACTCTAATGGTTTTGAACAGTGCCCACATAGCAATCCATGAAAAATAAGTCATATTTTTCCAATTAAAAATTACCTAAAACGCCAACAGATTCACTGTTATTGCCAGTATTTCCGTCATTATAACGGTCGCACTCTCAGATGCTTCTCGGTCTTCTCTTTAATGGACGGATAGCAGCAACGCTGTTCTCGGAAGAATGTAATTAGCATTTGACGAACAATTCAAGATTCAACGAACATTAACAAAGTTTACTGATTAGCAGGGAGATGAAAATCGGGAGTGCTGGTTCTCACTGAAACTTATCCCAAATAAAACATTAATGAAAAACTTCCACATGTAGTCTGATGAACGGGCCCCATCTGACCAACTTGGTTCATGCAGTTGATAACGTGTCTCTGGTAAGAACCACGTGTCAAACTTTTTCATCAAACTTTTTGTGATCTGAAAAGGTGTCATGTAAGTCGCTGTTCGCATGGGTATTGGCATGGTAGCCATATGGCAGTCTCACATCTGCTAAAAAAACACGAAAACACCTTCACTTGCTGCTAAAAACGCAAAACAATACAAAAACAATTCCTAAGTGCAGCGCACTAGAATACATTCAGCTCATTCACCATAGCGTAGGCTTCACATGCTATTATGATCATATAATGGAAACAAATAAAGTATGTGTTTTGGAGACACGCAAAAGATTGATGTTTTCCATATCTATATGCCTCTTTGAAATCTGGAGATGCATGAAATGTTCCATATCTGTGATTCTTCCATATCTGCATGCCTCTTGGAAATCTGGAGAAGCCCCTGTTTGGTAACAAAAGAAATGAAATGGGGAATTGGCATCGGTGAGTAGTTTCGTTTTGGACAATTCGTTCCAATGAGTGCTTGCCAACGGCAACAATTGTCACACACTTGCAACAGCGTTGGCATCGACAACTTACTAATTTTTCGGTTATATAGGCAGGGACTACCGGCTGCATGCAGCACTTGTTTAATTATGCTTCACCAATCCGGAGCGAATCATGTCTTGTAGTAAACGAATTTGCCACACACTTCAAAACAATTTTGGACAACTTTTATAGTGTTTTGGGATTTACTTTCTCTTCATTGCATGTTTGATGGAATATTTTTGAGATTTTTGAGATTTTTCACAGAGGGGAGAGCGACTCAACTTATTTTTTGGATTTAGTTATTTGGTTATGATACATAGTGACTCAAATTTTTGTTTTCTTGGGGAGTATTTTGTGAAATTAATTAGTGTTTTAAATGAATGGCTTTTTTACACATTTTTTTGGTATTCATGGAGTATTAATGACACTAGACTTGCATAATTTAGAGGTTGCTTCTTATTATCTCTAAGTTTTCTTTAGAATAAAATCCAATCTCATAAGGTGAAGACTTGAAGATACAAAGAGGCAAAACTTATCACCTTGACAACCCTGTCCCTCACTTCTAGGCGTTGGTTATTATGGATTTTCCTTACCTAAAGGGTGTTCTATGTTGTTTCCTTTGATAACCTTGTCCCTCACTTCTAGGCATTGGTTATTATGGATTTTCCTTACCTAAAGGGTGTTTCCTATGTTGTTTCCTTGACAACCTTGCTCCTCACTTCTAAATTTCACAAATTGCAAATTTTCATAATTTAAAGGTGGTTTGCCTATATTTAATTCCAATTCTAAATTCATGAGATAGCTAAAATTGATTAGACGTTGATGCTTGCTCAACTAAACAATAACATTGATTTTATCAAATCATCAATTCACATAAGATGCGAAATCCCATACATATATCATAAAACCAAAAATTAAAATCCATAAATAAATCATTCTATGCACTAACGAATCAAATGTAATTCATTTTTCATATTACTTATGAGCATCATAGGTATGAGTAGGTCAATAGAAGTCAGATTTGCATATTTAGAGTTAAGATATATTTCATCAAATGACCTTGGAATCAACAATTAAGTGCAGGACGAGATTTATTTTTTTACAATAACCATATGGCTGGGCAATAAAACACTTTTGGATAAACAATCTAATTAAAACTATCCTTAGGTTATTCGCAACCATAATTTTTATCAATAATTACAAGGCATGTGCAGTATACCTGTGAATTAAATGAGTAAAACACAAGATTCTCGACTTGGCCCTGATTGAATTTGAGAGTTGATAAGGGTCTGTTTATTAGAATTGTGGTTTCGTTGGTATTTTATTGGCATTGATTTTCAAAGATATAACCAGCGAGGAAAACTTCTTTAAATTTTCAGTTTGTTCCTATTGTTAATAGGATCAACTGGAAATGTATATCCTTTGAGTATACATTCCAGATATTAAATCATTTTTTACGATTGCCCCAAAATGTACTATTCAAACTGGACCTGTAAACTGAATAAAAATGATTCCAAATTGAAGATTGTATACCTAAGCGAACCTTACACCAATTTGATTCCAAGCAATAACAAAATATGAGAGGCCCAACACTACATGGATCTGGATCTGACAAAGGTTAGACTCAGATCGCATGCATTCTTGTTATCATCGATTCCCGTGCTTTAAAAATGAGGTAACAAAAACCTGTTTCAGCATGCCGTATCACTAAAATCGTTTCACCACTGTCATCAGCTTTGTCTCTTTGCAGAAATAAATTTAGCCGCAGACTGCAAAACAAAAACAACTTAGAGAAATGTAAAAAATCTTGACAACTTAGTTATCAAGATATCGATATCCACCGTGAGAGATGACAATACATAAATAATCTCAATTGGCATGTGTTTTAATGGCATCACGATGTCCTTTTAATTATCTGAATAGGTAGATATAGAGTCCCTTATTCATCCCTTCAATGTGTTTACAATGTCATATATTTCTCCATTTTATTTTTATATATTTTTTTCTGTTACTTCTTCTGCAGCTCGGAGAAGAAATCATCTGATTTATTAGAGAAGAAATGCTTTGACTTATTTCCTGAATCGTCTTTCTTTGGAGTAAGAGTTCTCCTCTTAGAACCTTTCAAAGAGAAGAAAGAAAGCTAAGAAATGAAGGGAATATAATCATTAGGTTGTGGCTTTAGGGTAACAAATATACAACTTGCAATTTTCCAAGGGGATTAACTAAATGGGACAGAAAAATATATAATTTGCAGTTTTCTAAGGAATATTTAATGGGCACTGTTTATAAAGCCCACCAAAATCTAACCACAGGCATATACAACGCTCTCATTTAATGAGGATTAACAAACTACTTATCCTCAAACTACTTATTTACAACTGTGCTTTAGCCATTCACACTGTCGCCCAAGTGTCAAAATTACCGCCAAATAATCTAACGGTTACCCAATACATTCAAATTTGTAAAGTGGAAACTCAAAATCAATCCCCGACCCGCGCAGCCGATTAAGCCCACTCAATCAACCATGACAATTTTATTAATATTTGCCTCGTCCTACCTACGTAGCGAGTCACTGACATGGACTAGTTAACAATTATCCATGTCAAAGGCGACTTGGTAGGTTATTTGATGATGTAGACTAGCCGGGGATGATAATTTAAAAAAAAATAAAAATTGATTTGTTATTTTTAATGTTGTAAAGGTTATATCCATAGAAAAAAGAAAATTTATTATTTATAGGAAAATTATAAATTTTGGTAAATATTTTATTAGATCGAGGATAATTTTCTCATTTGTAAAATAATTTTGTGTGTTTAATTAAAATAAGAAAAATAATTTTGTGTGTTTAATTAAAATTTATTTTTGGTGTGACAAAAGAGTAGAAAAAATTACTCGAGAAAGATGTCATTTTTTTAAATATATTTTGATTACATATTAAATAGTTGATTTTTAGTTGATTATGTTTATCCATGGTTGAGAATGGATGTCTATGGTTAGCTACAATAGACTATGGTTGATATTTTTTACCATAAATGATTGTGAAAGATTATGGTTTCGTATTTGTGATCATGGATAATAATGCTAATTATTGTTGGGCATAGTTCACCATGAAAAGCATGGTGACCATCTTTATTTATGGCTTAGCATGGTTGACCGTGGTAGTCATGCTGACCACTCTTAACTATGTTTGACCACTTTGAGGATGTTGACCATAGGATGACCATGGATGTCCATATTCTCTATGCACAACTATGGTTTCATATGATTGACCATGGAGGACGATGTTTAATAATGGTTGGACAACGTCGTATTATGCTCTTAACATTGTGAGATTTGGATGTATTTAGTTCATTATGATATTGGCTAATGTTTGTCACATTGTGATGTCATAATATTTTACACATTGTAATATTGGGTAATGGTTGACTATGTTTTAATAGTATAGACTATAATTTATCATATTTAAAAATGGTTAATTATGTTTGGCTATGATAGATAATTGTTGACCATGGGTCACACTATTTGGCTATCATTTCATAGTGAACCATGTTTTAATATAATTTTTGCATATGTTTTATTGCGACAATGCAAACCAACCGTGGTAGAATAATCTGTGTCTAAACCCAATGAATAAAACTCAACCATAATCTATGACAAAATGTGAGTATGTGAGAATGTTGGACTATGGTTAAATATGGTAAATTTATGGTTGTTGATAGTTTATTATGGTTAATAATAAGTGATCATGATTGTCCATGTTTAACTATAGTTCAATATAAAATATTGTGGCTTATCATGTTGGCTATAGTTGGACGTCGCTGAGAATGTTTCACTACAATGACTATGGTTTGCTATTGTTGATAACATATATTATTGTTAACCATGGTCCTTCATGATAAACCATGTTTGATGATTATATGTTATGACTATGTTACACCATGGTTGATCATATTTTATTATAAGTTATGATTGATTATGCTTAACCACATCAAACCATGGTTGAATGTCCATGGTCAAATATAGTTGACAATGGTTGACTATGGATGTTCGTGGTCGACTATAATTGGCCATGTTAACTCTTGTGGACCATGGATTATTATGATGAATTATCATCTTAAATGGATGACCATGTTGATCATGGATGGATGTAGTTGACCATGAAGACTATGGCAACCATGGTTGACCATGGAGATTATGGTGGCCAAGGCTAACCATAGAGACTGTGGTGACCATGGTTGATTATAGAGACCATGTTGATTATAGATTACCATGGTTAAGTATGTTTCAATATTTTAGCCATATCAACTATGCTTGACCATGATTGATGATGTTGTTCATGGTTTTCCATATTCTCTATGATTGACTATGGATAATCATGTTTGACCATGTTTTCCACTAATTGAGAATTATTTAACCTTTTTCATCACTATAGTGTTGGCCTATGTTCAAGCTATTATGATGATTATTAATGTTTTTCATATTATGAACTGAAGATATTTCTATCACATTATGATATTCCAATATTTGTTACATTCAGATGTATGGTGATAGTTGAAAATGTTTCATAGTGCTTAACCATTCTTAACTATTATATGTTGTATTTGACCATATTTGATGATGGTTGTCTGTGTTTGATTATGGTAGAATATGATTACCCATGCGCAAGCATGGTTGGCTTCAATTGACCATGGCTAACCATGTTTCACTATAGTTGTCCACGGTTAACCATGAATGTCCATAGGCGATCACACTTGATCATGTAATATTATAATAGATAATGGGTGAATATGGTTGACCATGTTTGACCAAGGATGCCACAATGACCATGTTTGGAATTACTGACCTTAGAAACCATGGAGGCCATGGTGAACCATGGTTTGTATGTTTAGCCATGGATAGTCAAGAAGATTGCGGTGACCATGGTTGAGTATGCTTGATGATGTGGGACCATCAACCCTAGGAAACCCATTTTCATTAGGCCCATTTATTTCCTAAACCCTCTTTCGTTCGAATAAGTGTTCTCCTCTTATAACCTTTCAAGAGAAGAAAGAAGCAAAGAAATGCAAGGGGTTTACTTGCTCACACAGTTGTTGAGTGTCAAGATTATTATCAAATGATCTAATGTTACTCAGTAAATTAAAATTTGTAAAATGGAAATTGAAAATGAATCCCCGACCCGCATTGTCACTTAAGACCACTCAATCAGCGATAAATTTTTTATTAATATTTTCCTTTTCCTATTTACAGAGTGAGTCAATGATGTGGACTAGTTAACAATTATGCATGTGTTAACTGCAACTTGGTAGGGTATTTGATGGTGTGTACTAACACGAGGATGGTAATTTAAAAAAAAATGAATTGTTGTTTTAATGAGATCGGGCAAAGAGCTCTGGTTAAACGAGAGGAAGTATGTGAGACAATATTGTAGAGGTTTAATATGCATGATAGTAAACTAGTGAAGGTTCCTATTCTTGTAGGTGTAAAGTTATTTGATCAACACTATCCCAAGACACAAGAAGAGAAAGGGACATGTGTAATGTTCCATATGCAAGTGCAGTTAGTAGCCTGATGTATGCAACGGTTTGTACTAGACCATAAATTGCACATGTAGTGGCAGTATTGAGCAGGTTTATGTCAAAACTAGGGAAGGAGAATTAGGCAACAGGGAAGCGGGTTTTTAGGTATTTCTATGGCACTAGTGATTATGGTTTGTGCTACCAAGGAAGACTAGGATTGGACAGAATTTTTGGCATTCATGGCTTTGTTGCTGCAGATTAGGCCGGAGATCTAGATCGAAGAAGATCTACAAGTGGGTATGTGTTTAACCTATTTGGAGGAGCAGTTAGTTGGATGAGAAAGAGATAGTTTGTAGGGGCACTATCAATTATAGAGGCAGAATACATGGAAGCCACTCATGCAACCAAGGAAGAAATTTTGTTGTAGAGATTGTGTTCAAGTACAGGGTTGGTACAGTGAGCTATAAGGATAGACTATGAAAACCAAAATGCAATTTTATTGGAAAAGAACCCTTCTTATCAATATAAATCACATTTATGTTTAGTATCTCTTTCTGAGGGATATGATTGAGGACAAAAAGGTGTTGCTAGTAAAGCTAGACACTTTGAATAATGTTGCAGATGCATTGAAAAAGTTTGTGAGCATTGATAAGTTTTCTTGGTGTAGTGAAACAATGGGTGTTGCAAGCCTTGACCATTGACTTATCTCTCTTGTGGGCCCCTTTGTGGAAAGAAAACAACAAGTGGGAGAATGGTGGTTGTGCGTTATATTGTTTCCACGAATATCCCCACGGTTCTACATTACATCGGGCGTAGAGGGGGGGTCACAGGGGGGAGGTAGCCCCCCTGTGTGGGGTCTGGGGTAGTGCCCTGGGAATTTTTTTTAAATGCAAACACAAAGACTATGGGAAAACCTACCCATGGTGTTTTATATGGGTTTTGAACATGGTTTCGCACATGATTTTTTTCTACCCATGGTATTTTGGATATTGATAAGGGGAACTATGGTTATATTCTAATCCAGGGTTAGTGGATTGGGATTTATGAATGCTTTGACATGTATATATGTATCGTAACATTAAAAGGAATATAATGAAAAATCAATATGGTAGTCTCAGCTTTGAGATCCAGGGGAAAATCTCTGTGTATATTTGTTTTATGTTCTCACCATTGTTTATTTTTTAGTTTGAAGAATTTGTTTGCAAGTAATTTTTGTACAGGGTTAAAACCTACATATGTGGCCAAAATTCAAAAGAGTAAAAACTAAACATTTTATGAGAATGTAAATATTTATTTATGTTAATGGAGTGAAAGTGTTTTACTTATTATTATTTTTAGAAGTACAAAGATGCCACCATGTAAGATTAAACTCCTAACTTCCAAGAAATAATTAAAATTAGTTATGGTTTAATAAGGGATAGGAAAAAAGATAACAAAGAGAAAAAATCCTCCATGTCATCCACAGAGATGTTGGTTGATCAAACCACCAAAAAGATAATATGAGTGTATATAAATGTCATTGGTGGAATATGTAAGAAGAGAAATGTGAGAGATGAAGGCATCTTGAACTAAAATAAAAATAATATGCTATTGGGAGATAAGGACTGAACCTGAACCCATAAGTAGTAGGAAGTTGCTTGCAATAAGGAGGTGCCAGCTAAGAAATATTCTTGAAGTGCTTCCTAGAAATAAAGGAGCCTAGAGCTAGGGGTTAACTACTGAAATGGTAGTTTAATGGTTGGGAGGAACGCAATAGCCTATAATGCATTTCCAAGAATTCTAGATAAGTGTACGAATTATATTGTAATCTGCTCTTAAATAGGCTAAAATTTCAAGTTGAAGAACGAGAATGTCAAAAATAGTACTTTGTTGTGAATATGTGTTACAATTGTGTGTAGTAATGAAATGGCATGGTGAGTACCACTACTTTTTATGTGAAAGTGTGTATACATACACACATATATATGTTTTTTTTTATTGTTTAATGTAGGAAAATTGGGAGTTGAGGACAAAATACTTAAGATAGAGTATCTGAAAAGTTAAATACTTAAATAGTTTTCTTATTGTGGAAATTCAAGTGAGGGAACACAAAATAGATACTCGACATTGATTTTCCATTGTACACAAAGAATAAGTTGGGGTTGATACAAATATAGAAAACGAAAAGGGAGTTGGATAAGTCATATTTATACCCAGAAAATAATAGATAAATACATGTGTGTAGTTAGCCTCGAATGGATAACATACAATTTGTTTATGAATCTATATACATCTTAAAGTTTGTAGAGAGAGAGATTATAATGTAGCAAACTATATAGAATGAGAATAAAATTGGATCTAAGATTAGCATACCATGGGCCATCGATGAGAAAGGAAAGCCTCACCGACTACTTGGAGCATGAAATCCTTTCTTGTGATAATAGTGGCCATGTAGGAACCCTTCAGTAGAAACCCATGACAATAGTCTACTAGGCTTCCCAGCCTATAGACTTATTCTTTAACTAAGATATCACATATAATGTTTACACGTACGTTATGCATAGTAAATTATGTAATATTTTACATTGAAGAAACAAAATAATAAAAACTATGTGCTTGTGGAGAGCATCTTTAGGAGAATTATATTATGCATAAAAAGGAACAAGGAAGATTAATGTCCAACATTTCCCTTGAAACCATAATTCTTCACACTAAAATATGTAATAGAGTAGAAATTTAATTCATATTAGGCATTCTACATACAAGGATTTCAACATTTGCACATATAAATTCTTGGTCATTGTAAAATTTAAAATATATGTAGATACTTAAAGTCTATGACTACTCTGGTTTAGGTCATACCCTGTACCCTGTATTTGAGAATTTTTCTCAAGGAAATTTCACAATCAAAAGGAAAAAAAACATTAAATAATAAATATTTTTCTTCCACAACCCTCACATAGATAATTTGGCTTGATGGGATAGATCCCAAATATTTGGGAAGTTACTATGAGAACCGCGAAAGGCACAAAAATGAATGAGTACTTGGAAGTAGCTGAACAAAACAAATATCCCTCACTAGAAATGAGTTGTGACTGTGTCCCTTCTAATGAAACCCTAACAAGGAGGCAAGGGGAAACCTACTAGAATGGGAACCATTGGTGAGACTTTCAAACCATGAAGAATTTATACAAGAATAATACATATGAAATCATGTATAGAACATGTTTTTCACCTTGAAAAGGGTAAGAGAAATCCCCGCATCATTTCCAAGACATAATAGGGTTTTCCCTTACTATGCATGATAAAAGAAAAGAGAAAACCTCACCGGAAATGGAATGTAACTAGGTATTTAAATATTAGTGTTATGTTCATAGTGATGGATCCACCAACATTCAAGGGATATCCCCAATATGAAGTCCCAACTAGACCTCACACCATTTGGTGTAGGAGACCCATTTGGTATGATGGTCTAGTTGCCATTATCTTAAAGGTATGCCTTAGCTCTTGCTTGTCAGCACATGACACTGGTATACTTAGTCTTCAAACAATGAGGTACGTGTGCTTAGTGAGTGCTTAGTCTAACTTGTGTCTATGTTCTTTCACTATAGAGGGGGAGGGTAAAATTGAGTCTTAGGTCGAGAGGGAGTGGTACCAACCCAGAAAGAGACACACAAAACACAACAGGATCTACGTAGCTTCTAGTGGACTAGTCCACACAGATGCAGAAGCCACAAACACTAAGGTAAATAAGTAGCATGTACAATACTGAGCTGATTAGTTCCAATAGTTGTTATAACAAATATACAAGAATGAATCTTTCTAGTTTCCGGTGGAGTAGTCCATACAGACAAGAGAGAAATAGAAACAATTATAGCACATCTTCAACCATATATGCACTAGAATAACTGAAGTAGTTCAATTATCCTAGTACAAGTTAAGAAAACATGAATTACAACCATTTAAAGAATAGCCTTACAAATGAATACAACACATGCATGAAAATGTGTTGGCCTTTTACAGGCTTCTGAATTAAGCGAAAGTTCCAAGACACATTTCTACCTTTTTCTTGTACAATGAGGGGGTAAATATAGAGAAAGGGTGAACTGACCCTTGTGACTCTTCGACGTCCCTCACGACTATTCGAGTTACATGCCCCTTTGTCTTACATGACTCTTCAAATTCATTTGTGGGTCTCTTGGACTTCCACATTACATTACATTGATTACAAAAAGTATGGCCCATAGTAGTGATGTGGCCGAGATGACTCATGACACAACTCGACATGACACTGCTAACATGTACATGCTCATTGTTGTGTCCGTGTGGAGTTGCTATGCTGCTGAGTGATGAGCATGCTCTCGAGTATCATATCTTCACCTCTGCATGAAGAAGTGTGTGGGATCTTTGATGGTATTGTTGTTCACTTGATTTTGCATGTGTATGTGTCTGCTTCGCTTGCTTCTTGGTATGCTTCATGTGTTTGTTCAATTGCGAGCTAGTCTTCTATTATGCGCTCCATCTTCATCCTGTTTGTCATCGCGCCATGTTCCATGCATGTACCTATTTTTGCAATCACTCATGTTGAGACGACATTGAATCCAAAAATATCCTAGTATACCATGACGTATTATTTTCTGTGATTAGTCTGGGTGCCCATGAGGGAGGAAAAGGTACTGAGACTGCGCAGCACACAGCTCAGGCCAAGATGCAAGACTACAAAGTGTGGTCTACACTATAGAGAATAAGGTCATTGTTGTCACTGGGAGGAAAAATTGTGTAGTGGGGGGCCCTAGTGACAGCTCTAGGTCGGGACATTGAGAGAGATTACTGCACAGATACTGGAGGGAGAGCCCAACAAGACTGCTAGGAGACTAAGAAGCAAAACTATGCAGTTTTCCATAGCAAGGCCAGGTAGAGTTGCTGAGGACTGCAAACCAAATATACACATTTTTCAAGGGAAAGCCAACATAGAGCTACAAGGAATGCTAACCGAATCTATGTCATTTTCCAGGGAAAGGCAGGTAAGAGCTACCTAGAGACTGGTAAGAAAAAATACACGGCTTTTGGGAGAAAGACAAGGTAGAGCTTCTGGTGGAGTGGTACGAAAATCTGCATAGTTTCCAAGGACAGTGCAGAGCAGGGTAGCAAGGAACTACCGGTCAAGACCGTGAAATTTCCAAAGGTAGTGCAGAGCAAGCTAGTCAGGGGAGAATAGGTCATGAATGTGCAATTTCCAGAGTCAATGTAGAGCGAGGTAGCGGAAACCTAACACACATGACTACACAAATTTTGTAGAATGTGCAAGGCAGGAAGTCTGGGAAGCAGTTAAGCATATATACGTAGTTTTGGGGAATAGTGCAGCCCGAAGTCTTGGTGCAATGCATATTTCCAATATACCAAAGGGAGGCTTGATGACTGATGATGCGGGAAACACAACTTGGATCAAGCTGGGAGATGGATTCTCCATAGTTCTGGGTAGCATCAGGGTTGCTGAGGGCTGAGACTGTGCAGTGAAGCGCAGTGAGGGTCTGGTTGAAGGAGGTTTCTTGGTCAATAGATATTTTGGGGAAAATGGCTGTGTGGGAGCAAGCGAACCCATGCTTACATGACCTTGTGAATGCACACGTAGCATGACTCAATGATAGGAGACCTTAAACCAACAAACCAAACATGGAAAAGCATGACCCTCTACAAGACTATCTAATGGTGAAAGTAACAAGTGTGACACTTGGGATGGACCTTCAGATGACCGGGATGAAACTTGCATGACAGTGCATACAACATTGTGTGTGAATGTGATGGGTGTTTACATAGTTGAAACAACTTATGCACATAAAGCAAAACCTTTGATATCATCATAACAAGGTCACAATCATGAGATAAAAATCAAGATGCCAAAGATGATAGTTTGTCAAACAATAGAAAATGAAGAAAGACATGTAGAGGAAACATATGAAGTGAATTTTGTTTTTGCACACATGCATGTTATTGGAGACAGGATGATATGACAATGACAAGCATTCCTAAAAACTACACAATGGGATGTACTTCAAAAGGTGTTATTTACTTACCTTACTTACCCTCAAGATGATCATGCATCCGACGGGGTTTCCATGCAGTCCTAATCTTTAGCCATCACTTAGTCTCTTGGTCCTTCTCGTCTTCTCCATGGGAGTGATCTAAGCATGTTACCCTTTCCTGTATTCATTGAGAGAAATATCGCCGTAGTTTTAGCAACGCAATGTCTATTGAGAGGATGAGGCCCAAGGAGGCCCATTTGCACAGTTTTTGAATGCAAGACAGATAGGGAAGCTTGGACAACACTGCATATTTTTGAGGCATAGGACACTACTTCGGGATGAGGCCCTCTGAGGATACCTCTGTGTAGTTTCTAAGAGCAGTGCAACTTGGGTAACTAAGAGGAAATACTACGTAGTTTCTGGATGCCAGGTGTTGCTTCAGGATGGGTTCTGATAGGACACATATATGTAGTTTCAGGTTGTAAGGTAAACTAAGCAACTAAGGGAAAATACTACACATTTTCTGGAGATAGTATATTTGGGTTGGGGGAAGGACACTGGGTGAAACCACTCCGTAATTTTGGATGCCAAGGGAGGCTGGGGTCCTTGCTCACAGCGTAGCTTCAATGAGCAAGGGAAAAGGCTTAAGGGTTGTAGAAGCAATGTGCATAGTCCCAGGAAGCTAGATGAGGCTAGGTTGCTTGTGAAATTGGCTGTGTGAGATCAATGAAATAGATGTAAACAATGGTAGGACTTGACTATGATCACACAGGAACACTTAGTGATATAATGTAAACCATCCAAAATGTATAAAACATACTCTACTTGATGGAACAAACTTCCTGACAAGAGTGCTTGAAGTGAGTTGTAATGAAAACAACTGATATACACAATATTTCCCTTTAAGAAAAAGAACATTCCCTTTGCATGGCAAACAACAATCCCTATGCCCAAAGATCGCACGTACTACATAAATATGAGAACGTGCACAACTCTTAAGATCAAAGAGGAGGCTTGAGATCATCACCTTATGAACAAGTGACCAAGGAAAGATCAATCACAAGATCTAATGCAGACTCCAAAATTTGCATGCGAGCCAAAATTTTGGAGGGTGGTTGTAGATGCTATAACATTGGTGGCACATTGGTAGAACTCCAACTCTCTGTATAGACATTATTTCATGAGAAGCGAGTCTAACCTTTCAAGAAGTATTGTTCGATTCTTTAATCGCGATGGATTTTGCACTAGCTTGGTTGAAAGATGTAGTCTCTACCATTCTCTTGATTAGTCAACACACATTCCAAGCCAAGTCAAGTTAGTTGTTTCGTTTGGGGATGAGGGGTATATTGGTGCAGAAGTAATATAGCTGTCAGAGTTTAAGTTTCACTCTGGTGTTGCTCCGTTGCTAGCAGGCCTCAATAGTACCCCGACGAAGTCACGAAGGAACACAAGCATTGCTCCACTACTAGTGAGCCTGGTCAATACCCCAATGAAGTTACTTGCATCACCTTTCTGCATAGGAAGCCTTTCTCTTCTTTCGTCTTATTAATTTTTTCATTTTTTTTCAATTTTTTTTTAAAGAACTGTGCATAGGAACTTATTTATTTTCATGAGGCGGAAGAGGGATCCTAAATTATTGAGAGAGGAAGAGGTTGCTCCTTTAGAGAAGTATGTTATATATACTTCGCATATACTTGTTAAGGTTTTCCCCCTCACCTTACTCTACTTGATTGAGCTGAAAAGGATTAACCCAAAAGAATAGAATAGAGTAGGCGGTACTAGTTAACATTGCAAGCATTCAACTTTCACCAAGACTCACTCTGAACATAACATATTTCTCATCAAGGTACCATCGACAGAAAAAAAACAATATCTTCATAAAGAGAGAGGAATATAGATAAACAATTGTTCATAGTTGTACAAGTCCTCTTAGATTCCTGGTTTGTATTGAGAGCCAAACAAGGTTTCATGTGAGGCTAACCTATGGATACAAGCAAGCAAAAAAAGAAAAAGCAAAACGGAGTAAAGAGAAAGAAAAACGAGTAAGAAAAGAAACTAAGCAAGCAAACCAAACCAAGTTAGCAAGAAGACAAGCATACAAACCAGAAAGAAAAGCAAAGAAAGAGAGCAAACACTACTCCTACTCCTATGCTAAACAGTCAGGGTTATGTGAAATGAAATTTCTAGTGAAGCCACCGTAGGCATACCTAACTGGTAACCAAAAATATACAAGCGATTAAAACAGATAAAAAATAGTGTGCAACAAAAAATACAAAAACTTCACAATATTACACACGAGAGGGAAGGTCTTGCTTATGGGCAGAAAGATGTATCAAAACCACCCAACGCACATGCTTACCAATTTGATGACTACTATTTTTCAACAAACCTCAGAAGCCTCTTATGAGTGTGTGTTCATCTGCACCAAGCTTCTTAGCGAGTGAGGGGAAGCACTAAATCTTGTTAATGGAAACACAACTCGGCAAGTAAGATTGTTCCAACCATTCAGTGATTGGATCATTAAATTGGAGATAATTGTTTTGAAAGGCTCACGATATTCGAAAATATGGATTTCTAATTCGAGAGAGGGGATCATGATGGGAATTTAGTAAGGATATATTGATCTGATCATTCTCATCAGTCATGTCAAGATAGTAAGGACCTGCCATAGCCATCAATGCAGGCTAAAGTGCCTCACCTTCTTGACAAAAGTTTGAGGAGAAAGATGTTACACCTTGAAGATCATAGTGTGTGAAGCAACTGTCATTAGATGTACTATTGGAAAATGATAACTGCATGAATGTCACCCAAGAGAGAAGAAAGATCAGACGAGTTGGCCGAGATGTCAGATTCCTAGTTTGAAATAAACAAAGAAAATTTTTGAATAATCTTCTGAATGCTCTAAATGATGGAACCAAGTTCGTTGTGCACTAGATATGACAGAACACCCACCTGCAATTGGTGAAAAATTACGCAGGCATCATGGTCATCACAGGAAGGTAGAAGGATGCCAACACTATGAATGTTTTAAGGCAGTTCGGGTGTTGTGAAATGAGAGGAACTTGATTCATGTGATAGCATGTGTGCTCGTCATGACACAGGGAGATTGCTATTGTGATGAGTGAGTGGATTTGAAGTGAAAGATTTGCAAGAAGAGCAAGGAGATGATCCCGAGAGGGAAAAATTGATAAGTATGCTTCGAGGAAAAGATAATATTTGACATGATCAACTTTGCAGTTCCATGATTGCATGAGAGACAAACACTCCCAACCCGAGTTGGATGTAACAAAAGTGCATGATGATGGACATGCTGTAACAGACTCGTGAATTCGATCATTAGTGAAAATTTGAAATTTTTACATATGACACCCGAAATAGTAAACATTTTTTACACAAGGATCCACGTTAAGTTCAACCATGACGATAGACAGATTGTGCACGAGAAACTAGATATGTTTCGGTTCCAAGGGCTTACTAGAGTTGCGAGGTCCTGACATAACCATAAATGGACGTTGAAGTGTCTGGAATCCCTGGCACATCCCAAAACTTTCTATAATGGAAAAACGACATTTTGAGATGTGAACCAGATCATGCATGGCTTGAGGATGGTTTTTGTTGTTGATTTCAAAACTACACTTAGGATGGCAACCATCTCTATCACAAGCTTCATCTAAATTTTCAACTTCAACAAGTTGACTAGATGAGTTCTCTTCATGTAACATACAGGATGATGGCGAGTGGGAAGAGTCCTATGCATTGAGACTGTTTCATGATGGACAACCTCACGACCTTGTGTTAATCGAGGATATAACTCATCAAATAAAGAGGCAAGAGAATAGGGAGCATCTCCATCACATGTAGATTCACTGTGAATAGTAGGACACACGGGAAAGTGAGGTGCAAAGGAAGTTTCAATATGGACATCTGTTTTGACCGGTGCACATTTTAGATCCGAGTTAGAGTGTACATGAGAGAATAGAAGATCACATGATGTGTTTGGGAGTTCATCACAACATACGGAAGCATGGGAGTGATGACATCCCAAGGCTAGAGGTTGAATCAAAATAATTAATTGCGCATGGTGTTCCACCAAGATTAGCAGATTGAGAATCGATCAACAATGGAAGCTCATTGTCTTGATGTGAATCATTTTGAAGCATAGAATGGGAATTGGTTGCGTCTTCACCTTTATGCTCCTTCGCCTATGTAATGAGATTGCCTTTCACATGACTGCAATTTCAGCCAACAACTTGAGAATCAAGAGAATGCACACGACTAGCTTGTGAACATGATTGATCAAGCGAGTCATGGTGCAAGGAATAATGGCTTGTAGATGATGGAGGATCGCAGAGATGCAGATCAGACTTGAGACCTAGGTTATGAACGATGATGTTCTCTTATGAAATGGAGGAATGAGTCTTTTCCATAGGCTTTCTGAGTCATTATGGAATTTCATCCATCAGAGTGGGAGAGGGTTGAGAAGATGGGGTGGGAACATGCTGCACCATTTTCTCTTCTTTGTGACTGCTATGAGGGGGAACCCTCTGTGTAGATTTCTCAGCTTTGCAACTACTACGAGGGGCACCCTCTGTACATATTTCTCAGCTTTGTGACCACTGCGAGGGGGCACCCCCTGCACAAATTTCTAAAATTGGCAATCACTGCGAGGGGGCACCCACTTCGGGACCAAAGATGGAGGAGGAAAAGGAACAAATAGGATATTGGGATTCTCCATTGCAAACTAAGGGCCCTCATGATCCACAATAGTTGAGGAAGAAGGGAAATCAAGAGGTTCACTATGTCATGAAACATGAAACAAGTGTTTCAACTCTTGGCTCATGAAGTCAAGGTCTAAAAATTGTTCAGGAATTTCATGACGGAGGTGAAGGAAGTGGGTAGCAAAGTCCTCAATTAATTCCCCAGGCTTTCATCAGGGGAATTTTGAGGTCTAAAATTGGCCTCCTAATGAAATTTTAAAACAATAGTGGAAATAATAAAATAAGATTAGATTACATCATCAAATTTTAGAGGGAAAAAGGAAAAAACTATTTTTTCAACTCGTATTTTAAACTTATCTCCCTATGGGTGTATGAAAATTTTGAGTGACAATAGTCATTGGATGTAGAGTTTGATTCCTCATCCAAGGAGTAAACATTTTGCATACTTTCGATGGGCCTTGATACACGAAAAATGACAAATACATGAAAAGCGTGATTGCAATCACATGTTTTCATGTATTCTCATTTTTCGTAAAGAAGGGTCCATGGAAAGTATGCAACATGGGTAATCCTTGGATGAGGAATTGAATTTTACATCCAATGAGTACTCCCACTCAAAATTTGAGTAAAACCTTAGGGAGATAAGTTGAAAATACGAGTTGAAAAAGTAGTTTTATTATTTTATTATTTTTTTATATTTTTACTTTTTTTTACTCCAAAAATGGTGAATCATCCCCCATGGTTGACATCATCATCTTGAATCCCATTGGTTCTTATAAAGTTTATTTTGGTTGTTCATATTTCTTTCTTAGGAGGCCCATTTTAGACCTTAAAATTTCTCTAATGATTCTTAAACAAGAGATTCTTTCATAGACATATTGGTGGTTATACTTATCGAAGCTTTGATGGAGCTCCTTGAGGAGAGTAAGAAGGGAATGGATGGAAGTAGGTGCAGAGTATGATACCGCTGATTAGCATGACCTTCAAGGGTGAGGAATAAAATTACACAAACAAGCTCTTCACTATTGATTTCATGAGATTCATAGAAATGAAGAAGATAAGAAATGTGCTTGGTTAAGGACATTCTATCATCAGTGTCAAACTTTAACAAGGACAAGTGATCGAGAGGCTCATCGAGGAATGGCAGTTGATTAAGGGAGAAATAGGAGAAACACCCTGGCAGCATGATTTTTGTATCATCCATTTTGATAAGAGATTCAAACGAGATGCAACGGGCTCAACTTGTCATGTGGCCCTCCTTCTAGCACCAAAAATGTTAACGGTGCTCGAACCGCCAACATTCAGGGGATCTCCTTGGTATGACGTCCCAACTAGACCTCACAGCATTTGGTGTAGGAGTCCCATCTAGTATGATGGCCTAGTTTCCATTATCTTAAAGATATGCCTTAGCGCTTACTTCTCATCACATGAGAGTGGTATACTTAGTCTTTAAACAACAAGGTACATGTACTTGGTAAGTTCTTAGTGTAACTTGTGTCTAAGTTCTTTCACTACAGGGGGGAGGGGGGCAAAAGTGAGTCTCAGGTCGAGAGGGAGTAGTCCCAACTCAGGAAGGGAGAGACGCAACAAAAAAGGATCTCCCAGCTTTTGGTGAAGTATTCCACAGGGATGTGACAATCACAAACACAAAGGTAAATAAGTAGCACATACAACATCTAACGAAGTATTCCACACGGATGTGATGGTCACTATAAAAAATATACAAGAATAAAATTGTGCAGTGTCTGACAGAGTAGTCCACATAGATGAGACAACCATTGCAAACATTACAAGACATATTCAACCATATATGCACTAAAATAACCAAAGTAATTCAACTATCCTAGTACAAGTTAAACAAACATGCATTACAAGTGTTTAAAGAATAGTCTTACAAACGAATACAATGCATGCATGAAAATGTGTAGGCCTATGATAGGCTTCTGAATTAAGCGAAAGTTCTAATGCAAATTCGTACACCATCAATCACTAGCCCAGTAGTGGAGCGTTGGAGCCACTAGTCACTCCTCAAAGCAAATATTTCAGACTCTCAAGGCTCTGTGGGGGGAGCCAAGGTGAAAAGTATTTTGCATGTGCAATGAAGGGGTATATATAGCCAAGGGTGAACTGAACCTTGTGACTCTTTGACTTCCCTCATGACTGTTTGACTTCCATGACTATTCAACTTCATAAGTGGGTCTCTTGGGTTTCCATGTTACATTACATTAATTACAATAGGTATGGCCCATAGTAGTGATGTGGTTGTGACGAATCATGACACAAATTGACATGAAATTCCTAACACGTACATGTTGGTGGTGTCTATGTCAAGCTGCAATGCTACTAAGTGATGAGTGTGCTCTCAGTGTATCATATCTTCACCTCTACATGATGAAGTGTGCGTGGTATTTGATGTTCTTGGTGTTTGCTTGATGGTGCATGTGTATGTGTCCCCTTTGCTTGTTGCTTGGTATGCTACATGTGTTCATTAAATCACAAGAAATTATTATAACATGTACTCCTTCTTCATCATGTTTGTTGTCGCACCATGTTCCATTCATGTACCTATTTCTGCAATCACTCATGACAAGACGACATGAAATCTAGAAATATCCTAGTCTGCCATGATGCATTATTTTCTGTGATCGGCCCGGGTGACTAGGAGGGAGGACAAGGTATTGAGATTTTGCAGTGCACAACTTAGGCTGGGAAGTGGGACTGAAGAGTGTGGTCTGCACTGCGAGGAAAAACTACATTGTTTTCATTGGGAGGAAAAATTGCACACTAAGGGGTGGTAGTGATAGCTACAAGTTGGAACACTGAGAGAGATTACTGTGTAGATGCTGGAGGGAGAGCCCAACAAGGAAACTGAGATACTAATAAGAAAAAATATGCAGTCTTCTAGATCAAGGCCAGGCAGAGCTTTTGAGGACTACTAAACAAATATGCATAGTTTTCTAGGGAAAGCCAGGACAAAGATGCTGAGGACTATTGACCAAATATGCGTCATTTTCCAAGGCAAGCTAGGATAGAGCTGGTGAGAAACTAGCAGGAAAAACTGTGTAGTTTTCTAGAACAAGGTGAGGCAGAGATGCTCATGGACAATGCTAAGCAAAGCAATGGGGAACTGCTAGTCAAGACTACACAATTTCTAGAGGAAGTGTAGGGCAAGTCAGTCGGGGGAGAGCAGGTCATGACTGCACAATTTCGAGAGTCAATGTAGAGTGGGGTAGTGGGGACCTGATAGACATGACTAGCAGATTTTCAGATAGTGCAAGGTAAGCACTCTAGGGAGTAGCTAAGCATGTCTATGCAGTTTTGGAGAGTATTGAAGCCTGGGGTATCAGTGCAGTGAATATTTTTGACATAACAGACAGAGGCTTGATGACTAATGATGCAGGAAGCATAGCTTGGATTAGGCTTGGAGACGAATTCTACGCAGTTCTTGGTAGTAGCCGAGTTACTAAGGATGAGACTGTGCAGTGTAACTCAGTCGGGGTCCTGTTGAAGGAGGTTCTCCAATCAACAGATATTTTTGGAAAAATGGTTGTGTGGGAGCAAGTTAACCTGTGCATACATGACCTTGTGAATGCACATTTAGAATGACTCAGTGACAAGACACCTCAAACCAATAAACAAAACATGGAAAAGCGTGACCGTCTGCGAGACTGTCTAATGGTGAAAGTGAGAAATGCGACACTTGGGATGGACCTTCAGACAACTGTGACAACACTTATGTCACAGTGCTTAAAACTTTGTGTGTGAGTGCAACAAGTGTTTACATAGTCGAAAAAACTCATGCACTTAAAGAAAAACCTTCGATATCATCATAACAAGGTCTAAAGCATAACATAGAAACCAACATGCCAAAGATGACAATTGGTCAAACAAGCGAAAAGGAAGCAATACATGTGGAGGAAACACATGAAATCACTTTTTTGTTTTCACACATGCATGTTATTGAAGACAGGATGATATGACAATGACAAGCAGTCCTACAAACTACACTAAGTGATGTAGTTCAAAAGGTGATCTTTACTTACCATACTTACTCTCAAGATGGTCATGCATCTGACAAGGTTTGCATGTAGTCTTGATCTTTTGCCATCACTTAGTCTCTTGGTCCTTATCCTCAACACCGTGGGAGTGATCTTAGCATGTCACCTTTCCTTGTAGTCACTGAGAGATATATCAACACAGTTTCAGTAGGTAGTGATTGTTGTTGGGATGAGGCCCTGGAAGGCCCATCTATGTAGTTTCTTAATGTAATACATATAGGGAAGCTTGGACAACACTGCACAGTTTTGAGGCACAGGAGACTGCTACAAGATGGGGTCCTCTGAGTGCACCTCTACATAGTTTTTGAGTGAAGTGCAGCCTGGGCAGCTGAGAGGCAATACTTTGTAGTTTTTGGATGTAAGGCACTGCTACGATATGTATTCTACGAGGACATATCTGCGCAGTTTCAAGTTGCAAGGTAGACTGAGCAGCTCAGGGACAATATTGCATAGTTTCTGGAGACATTGGATTCCAGCTGGGGGAAAGGACACTGGATTAAACCATTGCTTAATTTTGGACGCCAAGGGAGGCTAGGGTCTTTGCACACTGTGCAGTTTCAGTGAGAAAGGGAAAAATCTTATGGGTTGAATAGTTTTGGGAAGATGGATGAGGCTAGGTTGTTCAGGAAATTGGCGAAGTGTGAGATCAGTGAAACATATGTAAAAATTTATAGGACTCAACTATGATCACACACGAACACTTGGTGATACAACATAGACCATCCAAAATGTATAAAACATACATTACTTGATGCAACAACCTTCCTGACAAGAGTGCGTGAAGCGAGTGTGAAACATGTCTATGTAATGAAAACAACTCATACACACAAGATTTCCCTTGAAGCAAAACGACATTCCCTTTGTGTGACAAACAATAATCCCTATGCCTAAAGATGACATATACTGCATAAACTTGATAACGTGAACAACTCTTAAGACCAAGGAGGAGGCTTGAGATCATCACCTTACCAACAAGTGACCAAGGAACGATTGATCACAGGATCCAAGGTAGGCTCCAAAATTTGCATGCGAGGCAAAATTTTGGAAGGTGGTTGTTGCTGCTACAACATGTTCCTAGACAAAGAATTTACCTCCAAGAAGTCATGAGAGGAATGGAGAATCCAGAATTCCATGGAAAATCTAGAAGCCATGATCAAAACCTTAGAAAAGGAGTTCTTAATCCTCTACAAAAAACAAAAAAACAAGTAGATCTAGGAGGTCGACTCCATCCCAACCATATGGAAACAATCATAACTTGAGGAAAATAAATCGTATTGCTCTTATCAACATTTTTCTCTCTGAATTCACCTCTATTACTAGACAGCTGGTGGACTGTTAGCCTTATGATGCATGTATTGTACTTTATGGCAATCCACTTGTAGTAGCAAAACTCACTTGTATATGGTAACTAGATGAATCTACGTAACTAGATGAATCTACAGGAGAGATATCAGATGTGATAGAATGCATGGCAGTTGTGTTTACAAATGTGACAAAATGAAGGCCAATTCAAAGGAATCATTTCAAAACTAATATGGAAAATTACAGTGTAACATGTCTATTAAGATGTAACAGGGCATTGGTATAAAAGAACAAGAAGATGGAACTAATGTCTACTAATCAGAATAAAGAAGGTAAAGGAAAATGTTGATGTAAAGCAGTTTAAGAAGTATATGCAGGTCCACTTAGTCAAAACAATGTATACACGCTAGTCCATAGAACAAAAAGAGAGTATACGTATACACGCACTCCCACAGGAGGAAAAGTGTGTACATGTTAGAAAACCAAGGTTTTGGTCCGAGGTATTTGGTCCAAGGTATTGATCCAAGGTATTGATCCAAGGTATTTGGTCTGAAGTTATTTGGTCTGAGGTATTGAACCTAGATATTTGGTCAAAGGTATTGGTCCCAAGTGGTTTTGGTCCAAGGTATTGACAAAGGATCTAAGTATATAAGGATGAGGGGCTAAGTGCACAAGTAATGAATATCTTATGAAGTGTTAGATCAAAAGAAAATATGCATGTTATGGGTTTTTGATGCTTTTCTTGATCTGAATTAAGTATGCACGTGAGTGATTGATGATGGATGAGATCTAATGATGGATCAAGATCATAATGACCTATCATTATGAGATCTGATAATGGATAGGCTAGATCTGATTGCTAACACACCTTTTATACTTTACAAGGCATGATCTGGGTATGTCTGAAGTCTTGAATTGCAGCGAAGTTATAAGTAAATATTTGCAGATCTATACCTTGGTTCTCTTTGATGAAGTTGCATATACACACTAGTTCAGCTCTTCCAAGTAGCGTATGCAAAAGAAAATCTTGATGTTCAGGGATGAACGATCTATCAGATCAGTGTTGTTGTTTTACTATTGTTTTTCAATGAAGTATTCTTAGATCTATACGTAAAACTGAATGCATAAAGAGTTTGTGTCTCATTGAAGAATTGATCGAGAAAGAAGGGTGATCATCATTGCTATCTATTTAGAACTCTGTAATATGATAGTAGATCTTCAGAATTTCACTGATTGCTACAGTTTGTGGTTCAAAGATTTTATGATTCAATATCTTTAGAAGTATACGCAGTTTGGGTAAAAGGAAGTAGCGTATACATGCAGGTTTGCCTCATTAAAGGAGCATATACATTTTGACACATGCCTTTTGAGATTACAGTTAGTTCTGGTTGTTGATGCAGTGTTTTGGGTTCAAATCTATGTACTGGTATAGTGATCTGTTTGTTCCAGTTGATTGGTTGAATTTGATTAAGTTTGAATGAATGGTTGATTTGGTTGTGTCAGAGGTTCAGTGATTGTTTTATTCAGTTGTGTCAGAGGTTCAAAGGTCTCAGTGATTGATTGTTCCAGCTATATTAGAGATTAGTGATTGGGTTTCAGCTATATTAGAAATTGATTGTGTTGGTTGATGTAGATGTATTTGATGGTTATATTGTAGTGGTGATTGATTTTGAGCTTCAATGTTACTAATGTGTCCAGTATGAAAATTGGATGAAACGTGGCCTACATATAGTGTTGTTGTGTACCATGAGTATCAAGTGTGAAAATTTATGAAACGTGGTTTCTGGAGGATACTAAGGGTTGGAGTCTTCAGTGAGGAAGTTGAAGCTTCCTACCAGTTGTGGTTGGTGATTTGATCAGGGGGTTAGAGCTCCCTTCTAGTAGCAGCTAGAGAATAAGTGAAGGTTGTAGCCTTCTGTAGGTCGAAGCCTACGTACTAGTAAATATATTGGCTAGTACAAGAATTAGAGGGTTGTAGCTCCCTTCCAAAAGAAGATGGAGAACGAGAGAAGGTTGTAGCCTTCTGCAGATGGGTGCCTACGTATTGGTATGAGTCTGCACCAGTATAAGATTGTAAACATATTTTCTGATTATTAAACGAAGACAAATATGACAACAACATGTGGTTTTCACCCACATTGGGTTTTCACCTTAAATCTTGGTGTTCATGTGTGTTGCTTATGTGTGATGGTTTATTCTTCTATTACTGCACATGGTTATTGTTTAATGTTTAATAAAGTATCGATGTAGTGATTAAAGATTAGCATATGATGAATTAACTGAATCATAAGTTCATTGAATATATGTTGGTTGACTTAAGAATAGTTGCATGCACAGGTGAGTTCCCTTCTCTGAAATAACATATATAAACCTGATTATGGAAATGAAAAAGTTATTTATTTTTAAATAATGATTCACCCTCCCTCTCAATATTATTTCCAACATGGACAAGTCGAAAGGTGGATGGACCTTCCCATATGCCTGTCTTACCCATGGTAAACTGACTTCATGCACCAAGCAGCATGACCTAGTACTATCTAGTTGAGCTAGGTCAAATCAACCACGTTGTTTCATTATATATGGAGTCATTTACGAAGGTGGAGGAATGGTTGGGATGGTTAAAAGTAATTGGAATCTCAGTAAAAAAAGATTTTTTTTGGTGGTATAAGTATGTTTGAATCATGTTTTTGATGGTGGAAATAGATTCAACACCATCAAAAACCTATGTGGCATCTAAAATATTGAAATGTGACACCTATAGCCTAAATCTGAAAAAAAAAAAACCTTACCAAATTCTATCAAAATATTACTGAAATTTCCAGATTTTCAAGAAAAAAAGTAGTCTGGTTAGACTACATTGTTATATATTTGTTGCAAAATGCTAATAAACTCAATTTCATTTCTAGATGGTCATGGAATGTAAAGTTGCAAGTGGTCACCATTTACCCTTTGATCTTGGTTAGACTACGTCGTTATATATTTTTTGCGAAATGCTAATGAACTCAGTTTCATTTCTAGATTGTGAGGAAATGTAAAGTTCTAAGTGGTCGTCGTTTACACTTTGTTTCTTTTGTCGTTTTCGCTTTTGTGTGAGTTTAATTTTTTTAATAAGAATATTGGAAAAAAGAAAATTAAAAAGAGAAAGAGAAAAAGAATGGTAATTGAATTTATTTCACTTTTAATTTCGAAACACCATTGAATTTTCTAAATATATAATAATTAAAGTTATTAGAATTAAAATACCATTAAAACAAAAATGGCAAACGTTGTTTCACTTATGTCTTCTTATATTACAATAAATAATGTTAAAGGAATAAATCGCTAATCAATTTGATTTTTATCGATTAAAAAGTTTACATTCTCAAAGACCTCTTTCGACGATCTCTGGGATTTACTAAATGCTATAGTTTCCACCTGACATTAAAATAAAAAGTAATAAAGAAGTAGTTATAGAATAACAAAATTAGCATTTCCAAAACAAAGGATCATATGAGACAAAAAGCCATTAATCTAACTGCAAAACAAAAAAAACAGAAATACCAGATCACATTAGCCAATCGAACTAATTTTTAAACCAGCTACATAATAGCGAATACTGGTTGCTTAGTTTAAATAAGCATAAATATATTTAAAGTATTAATAATCTTGTTATTAAAATAGTTTAAAAAATTATAACAATACACATTTTAATTAAAATATTATAATTTTATTATTAATGTGTTTTAAAAAAATAATAATGATACAATAAAATTTATAAATATAATAATTTTGTTTTATAAATGGTTTAAAAAATAATAGATACAATAAAAATTTGTTAAACATTCAAATAAAATGAAATCAATTTTGTGGCTTTTTAAAATAATTCTAATTATTCTCTTTTAAAACTCAAACAACATAACATATGGATTGAAAATGTAATACCTTAATATTTTATTTTTATTTTAAATTAAAATTTAATAAATATATTAAATTATTCAATTATAAATATATTATAATATATTATTTTAATAATTTTTTTACTATGTAAATATGTGAAGACTCTTCAATTTATATATTAATTAGAAATCTATTTTGCAAATTAACTACAAATGTCATATTTAGATTTAAGTCATTTAATGTTATAAAGGCATCTAATATCTACTTTTATGGAACCAAAATACGAAATTAAGAAAAACACCATATGATCTATGCAACGGAAAAATCTTCAACAGTTAGGTAACATGAATTTACTTATATAAGTAAATTCTCAAGTAAATATTTGATATGCGTTATCATAAATACAAAAATAAATGTATTAAAAAATACTTCTAAATTTTACCATGTATTACTTTAAAATGTCAAAAACAAATTATAAACAAATATAGATCACACGAGAAATAAAATAAATGGACCCTAAGAGTCGTGGTTTGCCCGAAAATCCACATGTTAGCTTCAATATCCAAGAACAAGACAAATTTTATTTATGGAGAATTATTTACTCTGAATGTAGCTTATATTTTAAGCTTACTAAGTTCAAATGGAGTTCTGCTAAATTAAGATGAGAATTAATGATTCTGACGAGAGGTACACCATGCATTCATCACTGAATATTTGATGGTATTTAACAATATTTGAAAATATTTGAGTTTACAACGTAATAATTGCTTAATAAGAGTGCAACCAACCATATTGTAAATAAATGGATTTCAACATTATTAAAAAAATATTATAATTAAATTTCTAATGTTAAATATTGGTAAATAATGCAATTTTTTCTAGTCAAAGCAAACTAATAGAAATTCAAACAAAAGATGAACACAATATATCATGTCTGCGATAGGTATAATAATGTCATGATGTCACATGATGCGTTGGCATATTCTCTTGTCTCATGTGAACAACATAACACTCAAACCAACAACCACACAAGTCTCCATTAGACCACCTAAAAAAGAATAGAAAGTGGAGTGAAAGGAGATTATATTTGGTTTATAATCATTAAATTATGGCTTTACCCAATCACACAGCGGAAGTGTCAATATTACCATTAGATCATCTGGAAATTCAAATTCGTAATATGGAAATTAAGAATGAATGCAGGACCTGTGCTGCCAATTAAGTCTGCTCCATCTATCATAACACACTTATTAATGTTTACCACTGCCTTGTTATGGAATGCATCAATGGCATGGACTCGTTAACAACTGTACATCTGTCAACAAAAGGTTGGTAGGGTATTTAAGGATGTGAACTGGCATGGGGATTTATTTGTGTGATTTATTTTAATCAATAGCATGTACATAAAGCTTACCATTGTTGACCATGTTGACCATTATTTTTTATGGCTCAATATGGTTGATGATGGAGACCATGTTGACCACTATTGACTATGGTTTACCATTTTGAAAATGTTGAGCAAGCTTGAACATGGGATGACCATGTTGACCATAATTGTCCATATTCTTTATGGTTGCATATAATTTTATATGATTGACCATGGAGGACGATGTTTAACAATGGTTGAACATGGTTGTAACATGTTCTTCACATTGTGATATTGTGATGAATTCAACTCATTATGACATTAAGTAATGTTTTTCACGTTGTGATGTCGGCTAACGTTTGTCACATTATGATGTTGGCTAATGTTTGTTGCATTATGATGTCAGAATATTTTTTACATTGCAATGTTGGGTAATGGTGGATTGTGTTTTAGTATTATAAATTATGGTTGATCATATTTAACAATGGTTGTTTATGTTTGATTATGATATATCCTTCTTCACCATGGTTGACCTTGCTGAATAATGGCTCACACTTAGTGGTCATCACTACTCATAGTGGACCATGTTTGAATGCAAAATTTTCAAATGTCTAGATGTGACATTGCAAACCAACAATGGTACACTAATCTACATTTGAACCTAATGAATAAAACTCAACCATAATCTATGATAGAATGCAATGATGTGAAAATGGTAGAATATGGTTAAACATGGTCAATTTTGTGGTTGTCAATGGATTTTTATGGTTAGTAATAGGTGACAATTTTTTTCATGTTTAAAAATAGTTGAATATGAAATACTTTGGTTGATAATATTTTCTATGGTTGGATGTGGCTAACTGTGTTTGACCATGATGACTATGGTTGGCTATGGTTGATAATATATCCTATGGTTACTTGTGGTTATCCATGGTCAACCATGTTTGATTATGACATGTTATGGTTAAATGTGTTGTGCCATGGTTGATAATATTTTATGATAAGGTATGATTGACTATAATTAACCATGTGCAACCATGGCTAGATGTCCATGGTCAACTATAATTCAACGTGCTTGACCATGGATGACCATGGTTGACTATAGATGACCATGTTAAATCTCGTTGACCACAAATGACCATCTCATTCAATATCAATGGCCATGAATGACCATGTTGACCATGGTTGGTCAGAATTGACCATGGAGACTATGGTGGCCATCGCTGACCATTGAGACTACGGTGACCATGTATAGCCATGCATAATATGGTGACCATCGTTGACTTGGAGACCTTGGTGAAAATAGATGATGATGGCTAAGTATGTTCCAATATTTTAACAATGTTGACTATCGTTTCTCATGATTGGTCATGTTTACCATGCTTGTCCATGTCTCTATGATTGATAATTGATGGCATGTTTGGCCATTTTTACCACTAATTGACCATGGTTGGACATCCTTATCGATGTAACATTGGCCTATGTTCAAATCATTATGATGTTGGGTAATGTTTGTCATATTATCAAATTAAGATATGTTTGTCATGTTATGACATTCCAATGTCTGTTACATTGTGACATTTTTTCATAGTTGAACATGTTTTTCCATGGCTAACTATGTCTAACTATTATAGAATATGGTTGGACAAATTTAATGATGGTCTATTGTGTTTGATGACAATAGATTACGAGTAACCATGGTTAAACATAATTGACTACATTTGTCCATGGTTGTCTATGGATAACCATTATTATCTCTAACTAACACCATTTAATCATGTATGGTTATTATAGATAATCAGAAAATATGGGTGACCATGTTTAACCGTGTTGACCATGGTCAAAATGTGTTTAAATCATTGACCATTGAGGCCATTCTCAACCATGGTGGCCATGGTTAACCACGGTTGCATAAGGAGACCATTGTGACCATGATTCAATATGTTTGACCATGTTGACTATGGTTGAAAATGTTGATGATGGTTGTCTTGGTTCTCCATTATTGAGTATGGTTGTCTTAGATTCACCATGGATGACCATATTCGACAACGTTTAAATATTGTTGGAATTTTTTCATTGCATTGTGATGTGGGGCGATGTTTCTCACATTGTGATGTTATATATTTTCCACAATGGAATGTTTAATAATGTTTGTCAAGTTAGGTAATCAAGATATGTTTGATTGCATTAAAAGGTGATGTTGGTAAAGGACTATGTTCAAATGAAATGTCATGATATGTTTGTCACATTATGTCATGACTAAGTGGTTTTCTTCAGGCTGTGACAATGGGTTTTGTTCAACATACTACAACATCATGTTATATTTATCACATTGTCACATGTTAATGTTTTCCATAATGCAATGTTGGGTTATGTGTCATGTTTTGATGTCAAGAAAAGTTTGTCACTTTTTGACATCATGATATGTTTTTCACTTGAAGAGGTTGGTCAATGTTCATGACAAAGAAATGATGGTCTATATCAAAGTTTTTTTAATGTGGTTGAGTAATATTCAATACATTGTGACATCAGCCAATGCCTTCCACTTTCATGTCATAAAGTTTCTCACATCGTGATGTTGTGCAATACTTGTCTCCCTGTGACATTGAATAAATATGATGCATCATAGTGCCAATTTTTTGTTCATTGCAACATTGGGTAATGTTTATGATATTCTGTAAATGATGATATATTCTCATTTTAAGGAGGTTGTTAGTAAACTATTTTTTATTTAAACTTGTTATAAGGTCATTGATAGGAAACCATCTTGAATTGTGAAAATCATGTTTGATACTTATTATGAGACCACTTATGTACACCACACTTGAATCATCATATATGCATTGCATTAGGCTATACAATATGAAAATAATTATATTTTCCTTTTTGGGGTAAAAGGATCCTTTTATTAATGAGGAAAATTTACAAACAACTTGAATTTCTAGTAGAGGACAAGATTAGTAGATACTTGAAACTGACAAGCTGCTTACCAAGAACAAACAATTATAAAAATACTATAACAATTATAACGACATGGAGAATTCCTTTAGGATTTAATATTTCGAGGAGGCAAATGCCTCCAACATTTGTAAGACTTTCCCCAATTTGACTAATTGTTCATTGTCATCTTGGATCTATGCCTGATTACTCTTACGACCTTGTTTTTTCCTTTTTTGTCTCGCTTGGATGCCACCTTTAATCCATCATATAAACCCCAAGACTGAATTGTGAGGAAATCGAGGCCAAGTTCATTCTTTGAAGAGAGGCCTTCTAAAAAATCCTAGCTTTGTCAGCTGGGAAGTTTGTGAGATGTTTTATATGTCATTCCTCTAAAAGGGTAATCAGTCATGGATCACCCATATTCATATATTCTTGGAAGACTTATACTTCACCTTCTTCTAAAGGGGAGCTAATCATTTGATTTGGTAATATATTTTGCTCATTCTCCTTAAGAGAATTTTTTACAACCTCTATAGGGTTTTAGACTTCACCTTATCTTGATTGCATGCTTGATTTAATGTTGACTTTCTCTTAAGGCTCATTTGAAGAGGAGAGAATCTCGAACATATTTTCAGATACAGGGATTTGCTCTGTATTTGAGGTATTCGAGGGACTCAAATTTCAACTTCTTTAGTGAAATATTCCAAAATCAACTAGTTGTTTCTGAGAAGGGATTTCTTCAGACATTTCTTTAGTATTCATTAGATAGTCGCTAATAGGATGCATGTATTGATTACATTGTATGCATCTAAAGGGGAATTGCTCATAATCTAGACGGTCCTTCCAAATACTATCCAAATAGTATACATCTATGAAGGTTGGAAGTAGATCAAATATATGCGTATAAAAATAGATTTGTGCATATTAAGTGTACCACCCTCTCTTGGTTTGCTCTAACATTTTGAAAATGTTGTTGATAACATTATTGATACCTTCAAAGATTTCTTCTCCCAATATTCTCTAGGAAGAGAAAAGAGGTGAAACCAAATCAAAGTTGTAAGGAAATCATCATTTTCCTAATTATACTACTCCTTCCACAATCACATGAAGAGCCCCACATTGTTGAAAAATACAAGCATCCATAAAAAAACCCTAAAATTGTCTTCTAAAACAGTGAAAATAATTGAAAAAGCCCTTGGCCCCTAAATCCAATCCTATTTAACCGTAGAAATGTAGAAATTCCATTTATTTCATACCACCCGAAACCTTTTCAAATAACCATAATATAATAAATTTGCAGATCAAAACGTAATCACGCATATATTTGAAAAAATCTCCAACCTTATAAAATTTGACCTTTTAAAACTATGGAAACCGCAAAATCAAACCTGCAAATATAAAATCAAATCAAAACTCGGTGAAATCTAAATTGAGCATGTAATAGATCAAATGCACTTATCAACGAGAGTTTGATACTGTTCAATATGGAGGAAGCACTGAATAGACAGGCCACCCCTCATGCTTAAATGAAACGAATCTTACGGAAATCAAAATAGATCTGTTAAAGGATTGAATGTCATTATCAAATCCAATTAGATATGCACAGAAAGTGGACTGAATTCCCTCTCTTGAGCAAACGAAACCACCAAGTAAAATTAAAAACTGAAAAGTCAAAACATGTAAGATTGTGAGATTTGTAATTAAACTATATATTTAATAAAATATCGTATCAGCGGGTTGCAAGCCCTTTCAACGTGCATCCACTCTCCCCGCCGTTGTGATCTCTGATTGCGATGGGAATCCAGACCTGACGCAATATATATTACAGTTCATGCCATATCACATTCGCTTCCATCACAAGTCTCGACTAATAGCAATACCCTTTGCCATTGTGATATTCGATTGTAATGGGAACCCAGACCCAATCACATATCATACATGGTTTATTTCCATGTCACATCCGGTGCCTATCGCATTCCTTTGCGATGGGTTGTCCTTTGCTAAACTCCTATTGTGATATGCGATTAGCCTGGACCCAACGCCATTTATCCACTCGCATTCATAAAATTTCAAATCCGCATTATCGTGTTTTGTGAAGGTTTTCTTTGTTAAAAGGTTTTTATACTTTTAATGAAAAACCAACCTAAAACCTTTGTTTAGACATAGAACCTCCATTTAACCGCTAATTTGAGTTTTAACCATAATAAAGCTATCTACCGCCATATTCGATCAATGAGCTCCTCTGTACTGCTTTTTCACTCCATCACTGTCCAATCACATACATCCAAATCCAACGGCCCTCAGCAAATTTTAGGTTTACTCTCTGTATAAACATTACCTACCCGAAAAGCGTTATTCAACTCACCTCCATTTGCTATGTGTCATGCTCAGGTTATTTCGAGTGAACCCTTCCCAAAACTGCCCATGCCTTAAAAGTGGTGCTATGAATACCAAAACCACCTCCCACATAAAACAAAATAGTCACTGTTCATTTTGCGCCATAATTCAAAAGGAAAACTGTTTTTCCCGTTTAAACGCCAAAATTACCATTTTGCTCTCTTTTGCCTATTTTACACAGAAAAGCCTCCATAAGCCTCTGTGATCAATTAGAAGATCATTTTGTCTTCCGATATGCTCTAGACTCCTTCTAATGTCCTTTCAAACTCAGTAAATCCATTGAAGACCTTCTGTCACCTATATTTTTCTTAACAATTTCTATGTTTTCTAGGTAAAGCTTTTGTTCCAGAGTTACAGAGAAAAAAGCATGTGTACAGTTGGAAGACAAATATGAAAATCATATCAATTTACTTTACCCTGTAACATAAAATCAAAAGGATTTGTTGTTGAAAAACACAGTAAAAACCCTGAAATACAGAGTAAAGGTTACTCAGTAGAGTCAAAGGATATTTACAGAGTTTAAAGAGTATTAGATGAAAGATCAAATAAAGAAATCAACCAAGCACAAAGGATTCAAATAGTGAAACAGCTTAAAGGGGAAAAATATCAAACAATAAAGCTAGCACAACCTGAATAAAAGGGACAACAAGAAGCAGTTCAACAACTACCCCTATCTTCTTGTATGAAGATCTTTTCTTCCCTAGAATAATTATTAATCAGCTTTACGATATTTCTTTAGTTTCATTATTGTATAAATAACTCTTTTCTCGAGTTAGTAATGGTTCGAAGTTCAAGATTCATGGTCCATCGCTTGTTAAGTCTTGACTGTTAATTCTACTTTGAACCTGGAAGCCACCTTTGAAGGAAGCTCTTCTAGACACATGATGTACTTAGTCTTTCTGGAACCTTAATACAAAATAAAGGATTTTGAATTTGGGTTTACATAGTTTGTGTTATCTTGTAATTTTTTCCAGTTATCAATCATTATGTCTTTCTTCATATGCTTATGACTTATAGAGATATTAGGTAGGAATAATTGTGTCTAAATTAATTCCTATAAGCTCCTGAAGTGATCATCTATTAAGAGAATGGATTAATGAATTGTCTTTTTAGCTAATCCCCTCTACTCAATAAATCATCAGCATCTTGTGTAATCTTAAGTATACTACCTTGAACCTTTGGAACATAGTTTAGAAGGTTTTCCAACATATGATTGTTCTGTTTTACAGTCTAGAAACTGTGATAATCATATTATTTGTTGTCTTCTCACCACTTTTTTTGATCTATATCACTGTGTAAAGTTTTATAGCAGACCTTTGCTGAGATATTAATATAACGCAAAGGATTAATTACTTCAATTCTACATCTCTCTTCATTCATTGGTCTTCCAAAACTAAAACCATAAACCCTAAAACGATTATTTTAGATGCTCTGGCATTGGTAGCTGACCTACTACTATCTCAGAGGTACAACATCAGACTAGCGTCGTTGCCAGGGAATCAAATTTCATTTAAGTTTCCCTTGGGACAATGATATTCATTCATTCTTTTCCTTTAAAAGTGATTAAAGGTTTAGAAAGGTTAAAATCATTCAACTAAGCGACTCCACACTCCCAAGATGGCACCTTTTAAACATACCAGATCTCGTTCAGAAGCTAACATAGTTAGTCCTCTGTCAAATCCTGAAAGGCTTCTGAGAAAAGCCAATTCTAAAAGGGGACACCAACCATCTTCTTCTTCTTCATATTCAGTCCTACAATCTAAAGAATTAGAATCATTTGACCCCTATAGTAATATCCCATCTGATCCTGATTACTCCCATTGATCACCTAGGGTTACTAAACTTCTAGATAAAGGAGTTGATTTTAAGTCAGCATACCTTATTCATTCATTAGAATCTCATCCAATACCCACACTACAACCAAGATCACCAAAACTTAATGTGATTTGGGTGTTAATCTACGAGAATATAAACCCATAGATTTCATATCCCCTACCACCTATCATTTTCCTTCCATTTTTGACCGACCCGAAGCTTCTTCTTATGAAACGCTTGAGGATACCTTCTCTATATATTCCAATCCTCTCTTTGAAACAAAAGAGGGTGTTCCTTTACAGGTCCCAAAATTAGTTCTTAAGACTCCTTTGAAGTCTTTCAGGAGACCTCCTCCTCTTTTTCCTCCAACTAGTTCATCAACCTATGATTCACCATCTTCTTCCTCTACTTCTTCTTCATCCTCTACATCCACACAAACACCACATACTCCACCTGGACAACCTCATATACCTCAAGCACCTCATACACCAACTATTGTCATGCCTTTCCTACCTATTATAAAGTCTAGATATGCTGCTTTAGTCTCACCTAATAACCTTGATGCATTCCCAGCTAGAGACTTAAAATACCACCCCAAGTACAGTGGAGAAACTGGTCCCTCAACTGAGGACCATCTTCTTGCTTTCCTAGACTTTGCAGACAACATGAATATTGAACAAGAAAATGTTTATATGAGATTGTTTATATAGTCACTTGAAGGAAATGTGAGGATTTGGTTTAGACAACTACCAGCAGCGACCATTAGAAATTATGAGGAGCTTACAACCATATTTAAAAATCAATGGGGTGTGAGAAAGGATCATCTTTACTTCCTCACTGAATTTGAAGAGCTTAAAAGGAACTTTGAAGAACCAATATCAGATTTTATCAAAAGATTCAGTAAACTCTATCACAAAATGCCTGTTGATTGTAAGCCCCCTGTAGTAGTAGCTAAGTCAAGATTTTCTAAAGATTTTGATGTTGACTTTGCTATTATGCTACGAGAGAGAACTTCAATAACTCTTGAAGATATTCAAACAAACGCTATAGAGGTATAAGCAAATAGGGCAGCCTCAACTTCTTTAAAACTTAAGGAAGAAAAGGCCCAAAGAAAACTCAAATCTTCTCAAGAAACCTCTAGTTCCTCTAAGACTAAATCAAAAGACTAAAAAATAGATGAAATGACATCTCTTCTTAGAAACCTATCAAAAAGGATTTCAAAGATTGAGACCCAACCTAGGACAATACAACAAATAGTTTCTAGACCCCAAAACCAAAATCATGGTCAGTATAAAAGAAATCGACCACTACAAATTCTTCAGAGATCTAGCAATGAACAACAAGTTGCTACTCCTCTATTGATAGATGACTAACAATCTGATGATAATACTGTGAAAATTACAGAAGATATTAATAGTATGGGTTCTTCTTCCAATCAAACAACCATCATTCCTCTCTCACAACAAAATGAGGTTCAAGAAGAGCAAGAAGTTTCACAAGTCTCTAAATATCATGCTTTCTCTAAATTTTTAATTGCAGAGTTAAACAAGAGGTATGATCTTAGGCCTAGGCCTGGTCCTAGGAGACCTCCAAAGGAAACTCCAGTAATTTAACCATGTACCAAAACTACTGAAGGTCAAAAAACTCTTATTCAGCCCTTAGATCAATCAATTGATACTACCCAAACTGGTAGAAACATTTTGACTACCTTTAATGTTTCAAAAGAATTAGAGAGGGTTAAGATCCCAATTCCACTGTTAGAACTTTCTAAAAACCATGGTTACAAAAGCTAAGTCACAAAATGGATACAAAATACTCGGTTGATGCTGAAGGTGGTGTCATAAGTCTGCATGATGAAAAACCAATAGTAGTTTTTGGCCCTAGTTAAAACATGATAGACGAGATAGTGCCTCCTTTCTATGTAACTCTTAAAAAAATGATTCCATGTTATATAATTGTATGCTTGATTCGAGAGCATCACACAACCTTATGCAAAAATCTATCATGGACCATTTGAAACTTGACATAACTAAATCCTACCATGACCTCTACACCTTTGATTCTAAAAGGGTGCCTTGTTTAGGATTGATCAAGGATTTAGTGGTTACCCTTGCCCAAATTCCAGTGAAAAGTGTAGTACTTGATATTGTTGTCACATATATCCCTCCCAAGTTTGGAATGCTCCTTTCTAGGTCTTTCTATGCCAAATTAGGGGGAACTCTATAGGTGGATATGTCATATGCTACTATTCTTGTTTATGGACGAGAGAAATTAATATTATATAGAGAGGTAAGATTTGTAAATACTCTTTGTAAGACTGACCAGCCAGGAACCATCCAATTTATGTAATAGATCAAGACTTTGGTTGCTTTCAACTCACTTCAAACCGACATAAAACTCAAGTCAAAATTGAAGAGGTAGTTGAAAGTCCATAACCAAACCAAATTAATATTTGGAAACTGTTCTTTTATGGCTCTTGCATAAAATATGGGGCACGAGCTGGAGTAGTTTTAATTTCACCTAAAAAAGAAAATATAACTCAATCATGTAAATTAGATTTTGAAGTTACCAATAATGTTGTTGAATATGATGCTTTCCTTTTAGGATTGCAATTAGCCAAAATCTTGAAAGTTCAAAACTTAAGTGTTTTTACTGATTCAAAACTTGTTGTTAAGCAAGTAAGAAATGCTTGCTAGACCAAGCATCCTAGGCTTAGGTCCTACTGAAATGAGATATTGGATTCAGTTGAAAACTTTTTTGATGCTTTTAATTTGACTCATATTCCTAGAGATTAGAATATTCATGTAGATGCCTTAGCTGTCTTTGCTAGCTCTTTTAAAATTCTTGATCATACTGATGTACTCTATTAGATACAAGTCAAATATACGCCATCTATCCTAGATAATCTGAAACATTGGCAAATATTTGAAGATGATGAACAATTCAAATCATTTCTACAAGTAATAGATGATTTTACATTTCTACAAATCGATGAAGATAGAACTGAAATAAATGAAAATGGAGATGGAAATGATACTTCAAATTTTAAAACCCAAATTGCTAATCATGACATTATTCAATTATCTAATAATTTTATCGCAAAAGGACTTATTCCTTTAGAAAAAATGTTTGATCAAAATGATGTCCTCCGAAACTCTCAGTCCATTTCTTTAGAAGATGACCTAGAAGAGATTAACATTGGAACTAATGAAGATATCAAAACATCAAAATATGTGCATCTCTAGACACTGATATCAAAGCTCAATATCTTAAGTTACTGCAAAATTATAACGATGTTTTTGCTTGGACTTATGCTGATCTAAAGACCTATGATACTTCATTAATATAGCATAAGATCCCTTTGAAGCTAGAAGCAAAACCTTATCGACAAAAACTTATAAGGATAAATACAACCCTTCTACCAACTGTAGAAAGGGAGATTAAGAAAATGCTTAATGCTCAGATCATCCTCCCTCTTAGATATTCTAATTGAGTTGCAAATCTAGTTTCTGTTAGAAAGGAAAATGGAGAAATAAGACTTTGTGTGGATTTTAGAAATATAAACAAGGCATCATTAAAAGATAATTATCCTTTGCCCAAAATGGATCAGTTACTTCAAATGGTTTCAGGAGCACAAATAATTTCTATGCTTGATGGTTTTTCAGGTTACAACTAGGTGAATGTTGATATAGTAGACAGCGAAAAGACAACCTTTACTGCACCCTAGGGTACATTGATGTAAGCTAGGATGCAATTTGGCTTGACCAATGTTGGAGCAACATTTCAGAGAGCTATGGACATAGCTTTTGTGGGTCAGAAGGAAAACTGTTGGGCCATATAATTTCAAAGGAGGGAGTAGTAATTGACCTCAAATGAGTATCTGCCATTGAAGCATTGACCTTACCGAGAAACAAGAAGGAGATTCAAGCTTTTCTAGGCAAGATCAATTTTCTAAGGAGGTTTATTCCGAATTATGTAGAGATTGTAAAAGATATAACTGACATGCTCCGAAAGGACCATGAAGTCAAATGGACTCCCACTTCTAGGCATGCATTTGAACAAAAAAAAAAGGCTATCTCTGAAGCTCCCACCTTAGCCAACCCTAATTATACTAAGCCATTTAGTATTTTCTCTTTTGCCTCTAGAACAACCCTTGCTGCTGTTCTATTGCAGAAAAATGAAGATTCCCATGACCAACCCATACCCTTTTTCAATAAGGTTATGAGAGATGTTGAGCTTAAGTATGACATCATTAAGAAGCAAGCCTATGCCCCCATTCAAGCCCTAAAATCAATCAGGATGTATGTCCTACATTCACCCATTATTGCTTATGTCCCTAATAGTGTTGTGAAAATTGTCCTAACCCAACCAGACACTGATGGGAAAAGAGGTAGATGGATCACTCAAATTTTGGAGTTTGATCTAACTATTAAGACTACCAAGCTAGTAAAAGGTCAAGGATTAGCCAAGCTTCTAGCTAAATCCAATTGCAAAGTACTTGGAATCAATTCTATTTTTGAAATACAAGAGAAGAATACACAAGAACCTTATGTCCTTACAGAAGGGGAGAATCCACAAGAACCTCCACCTTTAGAGCAGATCAGTCATATACACATTCATGAAAAATTCTTGTTTTCAAACTGGTATCAAGATATTGTAAATGTCTTGATCCATTTTGAGTGTCCAGCATCATTCTCTAAAACCCAGTGCAAAACCCTTAAGTTAAAATCAATGAAGTATTGTATTATAAATGCAAATTTATACTAGAAAGATCCATTGAATATTTAATTATTATGCTTAACAGAATCAGAAACTGAAGAAATCATTGATCAGTTTCATACAGGATTTTGTGGGGGACATTATGCTTAGAGAGCAACAGCATACAAGATTCTGAGGGGAGGATTTTATTGGCCTACATTGTTTTTACAAGTAAGGGAAAAGGTCAGAGGTTGTGTTCCTTGTCAAATGTTTGCTGGTAAACAAAGATTAGCAGCTCTTCCACTTGTTCCATCAATAGTTTCAGCACCTTTTTCTCAATGGGGATTAAATTTTGTTGGAGAGATTCACCCCACTTCAAGTAATCAGCATAGATGGATCGTCACTACAACAGACTACTTTACTAAATAGGGGGAAGCAATTCCGGTCAGGAATGCTACTGAATCAGTAATAATTAAGTTTATTGAGGAGAATATCATATGTATATTTGGTTTCCCAACTCAAATTGTCACTGATAATGCAGAAACTTTTGCTAGTGTTAAAATGATTGAATTTTTCCAGAAATGTCAGCTTATGTTACATCATTCAACTCCATAGTACCCTCAAGGTAATGGAATTATAGAGTCATTAAGCAAAAGTTTCATAAAGGTAATAAAAAAGACTCTAGTGGATCATAAGACGAGATGGGATTCACATCTGATTTATGCAGTGTGGGAAAACATAATTACTCCAAAGAGATCAACTGGTAAATCTCCATTTCAGTTAGTCTATGGGAAAGATGCAATTTTTCCTACCAATGTGGCCCTCCTTGTTTTAAAATTCCTAGAGGATTCAACAGATGAACCTGATGATTTTCCAAGAAGAATAAATCAGATTATTGAACTTAATGAAAATAGAGATGAAGCTCAATACAAATTCAATAAATATCATAATAAGAAGAAGACTCGGTTTGACATAAGAGTCAAGGAAAGGGACTTTAAGGTAGGTTATCTAGTTCTGAGATGGGATGCCAGGAAAGAAGAGAAAGGAAATCATGGAAAATTTGACAATCTATGGTTTGGACCTTTAGCAATTGCTGCAGAATCTTGAGGGGCAATATTCCACTTATCTGGTAAATGGAAGGTTTCTCAAACATTACATTCAGTACTAAGAAGTTGAAATAATTTTCATTATAAATACTCATGTTTTATTTACTTTTCGAGATGTTAGAGTGATTTTTCTTACAACAAAGACTCCGTAGCCCGAGGAGAAGGCACATGGATCTACAGGTTCTCTGCATTCTACAGGAGAAAGCAGTCCCCAGTTGGAGCCAATGTTGTAGCATTTTTTGGTTTTGATAAGATAGAATAAATTAGTCAAAAAATACATAAAAATATTTTGAAAAAATGGTAAGTTAGGATATGGACATAACAATATTGAATAAAATGTTAGTGAAAAAATCTTGATGAACATGTCCTTATCAAAGAAAATGTTGGGTTAGATGTCCTATAAAATAAAGACAAAAAGAAAATGTTAGGTTAGAAAGAAATGAAAACAAACAAACTCTGAAAGTGGATAGGTCCAAATGTCACTACTATTGTTTCTACAAAATAATGGTTGTGTGCAGCTTGTTTTAAATGCCACAACCCATGACAGTCAAACTGTTTAATCTTGACTGCTTTATGCTTTAGATTTGATGTTATAGTTAGAGAATAAAGATCTGGCCAAATTGTTTAATCTTGGAAAATCAGTTGTTAGGTAGAGAATAATAAGGTGCTCATCTGTTTAATCTGAGCCCTTGGAGGCTATAAGGGTAGATTTATATAGTTTGTTTTGTAAAATAAAAGGAAAGGAAAAGGGTTTGTTAGCTTAAATGCACCCATTAAGTGAAGAAAAAATGATAGGATAAGAAAAGGGTAAGTCGAGAAAGGATGCCGAATTTTGATGATTCATTGGACAAAATGTACATTATGATCTTTTACCATGTGTTTCTATGTCCATGATTCAATTACACAAATCAAATGAAGGTCTACAAGATCAATTATTTAACGTCTCATTCATCCCCATTTATCCCTATATTCACTAATTTCCCCTTCCTACCTTCATACGTTCATATTCATTCATTTTCCACAAAAACCCCCTTTTCCTAAGGTCAAAACCCTTTTTTCCTAGGAAAAGTGAAAAACCCATGTTAAATCCCCTTTTACACAAAAACCCACAAAAGGTGTTTTAGCCTAAGTATTAATGCATATATGAAAATAAAATAAACCATGAAAAAGTATAATACTTAGTTAATACCCTTTTCCGCCTATAATTCCCATTTTCGCATAAATTTACCCTTTTCTGCTCATATTCCATATTAACATTAATTATAGTATTAAACCCCTAAAGTCCCTTTTCCCGTATATTATTAAATCCCTTTATTGAATACCCTGAAACCCTTAGTTTTATTATAAAAACTATATATTTAATAAAATATCGCATCGGCGGGTCACAAGCCCTTTCAACATGCATCCACTCTCCCCATAGTTGCGATCTCTTATTGTGATGGGAATCTAGACCCGATGAATATATATTACAGTTCATGCCATATCGCATCCGCTTCCATCGCAAGTCCTGACTAATAGCGATACCCTCTGCCATTGCGATCTCCGATTGCTATGGGAACCCAAATCCGATCACATATCATACATGGTTTATTTCAATGTCACTTCTCATGCTTATCGCATTCCTTTGCGATGGCCCATCCATTGCTAAACTTTGATTGAAATATACGATTAGCCTAGACCCAACGCCATTTATCCGCCCGCATTCATAAAATTTCAAATCCACATTATCGTGTTTTGTGAAGGTTTTATTTGTTAAAAGGTTTTTATGAATTTTAACGAAGAACCAGCCTAAAACCTTTGTTTAAACATAAAAACTCCATTTAACCGCTAATCTGGGTTTTAACCATAATAAAGCCATCTACCACCATATTTGAATTAAGAGCCCCTTCGTACTGCTTTTTTGCTCCACCACCGTCCGGTCACATACATCCAAATCCAACGGCCCTTGACAAATTCCAAGTTCTCTCTGTATGAACCCTACCTGCCCGAAAAGTGGTATTCAATTGATCTCCCTTTGCTACGTGTCATGCTTAGGTTATTTCGGGTGAACCTTTCCCAAAACCGCCCACGCCTTAAAAGCGGTGCAATGAATACCAAAACCCCCTCCCACATAAGACAAAATAGTCACTGTTCATTTTGTGCCATAATTCAAAAGGAAAGTTGTCTTTCCCATTGAAATGCCAAAATGACGATTTTGCTCTAATTTGCCTGTTTTACATAGCGAAGCCTCCATAATCCTCTGCAACTAATTAAAACATCATTTTTCCTTCCGATATGCTCTGGACTCCTTCCAATGTTCTTTCAAATTCAATAAAGCCATTGAAGACCTTCTGTCACCTATGTTTTTCTTAATAGTTTCTGTGTTTTGCAGGTAAAGCTTTTGTTCCAAGCTTAAAGAGAAAAAAACCTGTGTACAGTTGGAAGACAAATATGAAGATCATATCAATTTATTTTACCCTATAACAAAAAATAAAAAATATTTACTGTTGAAAAACATAGTAAAAACCCTGAAATTCACAGTAAAGGTTACTCAGCAAGGTCAAATGATATTTACAGAGTTTAAAGAGTGTCAGATGAAAGATCAAATGAAGAAATCAACCAAGCGCAAAGGATTCAAATAGTTAAGAAGCTTAAAGGGGCAAAATATAAAACAATAGAGCCAACACAACCTGAATAAAAGGGACAACAAGAAGCAATTCAACAGCTACCTGTAACTTGTTGTATGAAGATCTTTCATTTCCTAGAATAAATCTTCATCAGTTTTAGGATATTTCTTTAGTTTCATTATTTTATAAATAACTATTTTGTCAAGTTATTAATGGTTCGAAATTCAAGATTCATGGTTCATTGCTTGTTAAGTCTTGACTGTTAATTCTTCTTTGAACCTAGAAGCCACCTTTGAAGGAAGCTCTTCTAGACACTTGATGTGTAGGTTTTAACCCCATACAGAAATTACCTGCATTCGAATTCTAAAACACAGAAAATAAACAATGCAAGAGCATAACACAGAAAACACATATACACAGAGACTTTCCCCTGGATCCCAAAACTGGGACTACCATCTTGATTTTTCATTATGTTCCTTTCAATGCTACAATACATATTTATACATGCCGAAGCATCCAATACCGTGAACTGAAAACCATTGCGTCCAAAACCATGGACTGAAAATCATCGCGTCCAAAAAACATGTGCGAAAATCATGCACAAAACGATAGGTGGGTCCGCCCAACCTAACATAGGGTCCAAAACCAAAATTTTCCAGGGTGTTGTCCCAGACCCCATAAAGTGGAGTTACGGGTACCCCTCAAACCCCCTGTGACCTCCCCCCCTCTAAGCCCTGGTTAACTACGTGGGCTAGTCCTGGAAAGAATATAACACAACCCAACATTCTCCCACTTGTTTTCTTTCCACAAGGAGCCACAATAGAGCTTAGTCATTTATCCAGCCCTGCAACGCCCATTGTTTTACACCAAGAGAACTTCTCAGAGCTCACAAATTTTGTCAATGAATCTGTAGTATTCTTCAAAATGTCCACCTTTACCAGCAACACCTTTTTGTCTTCTATCATATCCATCACAAAGTGATACTGAACATCAATGTGATTTGTTTTTGAATGATATGCGGGGTTCTCTGCCAAGAAAATTGCAATTTTGCTGTCACAATCTATCCTTATAGCTCCCTATACTAACCCCATACTTAAACACAATCTCTGCAACCAAACTGCTTCCTTGCTTGTATGAGTGGCTGCCATGTATTCTACCTCTGTAGCTGATAGTGCTACTACAGATTGTTTCTTACTCATCCAACTAACTGCACCTCCAAATAAGTTAAACACATACCCACTTGTAGATATTCTCTAATCCAGATCTCCAGCCCAGTCTGCATCAACAAAGCCATGAATATTCAACACTCTATCTAATCCTGGTCTTCCTTAGTAGCACAAACCATAATCATTAGTGCCACACAAATACCTGAAAACCCGCTTCACTGTTGTCCAGTGCTCCTTCCTTGGTTTTGACATAAACCTGCTCAATACTCCCACTGCATGTGTAATGTATAGTCTAGTACAGACCATTGCATACATCAGGCTACCGACTACACTTGCATATGGAACACAAGACATGTCCTCTTCCTCTCCTTTTTTCTTGGGACACTGTTCAGCAGATAACCTCACACTCACAGGAATAGGAACCTTCACTGGTTTACTATCCTGCATATTAAACCTCTACAGTATTGTCTCGACATACTTCCTCTGGTTTAACCAGAGCTTCCCCTTTGCCCGATCTCTTTTAATTTCCATGCCCAAAATATAGTTTGCAGCACTAAGATCTTTCATGTCGAATTTGGAGGA
>APFE031103881.1:0-27248 GCA_000404065.3 Pinus taeda | reverse complement strand
TAGCCCTGGATTTGTTTCAATTTAAAACAGAAGTATACAAATATACTTGTCCAATGTCTATGCTTAACCATTCACCTTAAGATGTTTTTACAATATAATTTCCTAAGTCTATTTAATATCTTCATTATCATAAAAACCAACCTATATCCATCTTAACTCCACATCTACCACTCTTAGGGGGATGAAATCTATTTATCCCTCTGAGAACTTGGTAGACCCAGGATTATGATGGATCTAAGATAGAATTTCCCTTTTAAATAGTCTATGCTCACATGAATACCATGGGTCAATACCATGTGCCATTTTGGTGAATACCATGGGTCAATACTATGTGCCATTTTTCTTTTTATTAATACTAATATTAGGGTTAATAATGTTTTTTTGCATGGTATTAATATAAAAAATAAAAAAATGTTTTATTTGTTTACCATGCCTCTCGTTTATTTATATTTTTATTAATTTACCATACCATTCATAAATACAAGGTGCCTTATGGAGTAAATATAAAAAAATGTTTTAATTGTTTACCATACCTCTCGCTTATTTATATTTTTATTAATTTACCATACCTCTCATTTATTTATACTTTTAGTAATTATGCTTTATTTATTTACCATACCTCTCACTTATTTATATTTTTATTAATTTAACATACCTCTTTTATAAATATGGTATTTGGGCCTTTGGCCCATAGGGTTCACTTAAATAAAACCTATTCTTGAAAATGGGCGAATGGAAGGTTGTAACTCCTAATTTCAAGGGCTAAATTTACCTTTTTTACCCTCTCCCTTAAAATAAGGTGGGCTATTTGAGGTGATTTGTAAAAATGTACTATGATACAAAATATTCGCCCACTAAAAATTTAAAACCCCTTAATTTCGCCAAAGGGCGAACATTCGCCCCTAAAATCACCCCTAATGGAAAGTCCTGGATAGAAAAGACCTGATGTTCCAACCACTGGAAGAACTCAGGGTTGAACCGGATGACCTCAGTCCCCTCGTCAGGATGATGGGCCATAAGTGCGACCCATCGCATCAGTCCAGGCTCTCGGGGATGTCCAGCTACAACTGTGAGGTGCTATGGGATGAGCATAGGAATCTGCTCCAAGCCAAAGATGACGACTATAGCACCATATCCAAAAGTCTTTAGCCGTCCGTTCTTGGCCCTGGGCAATTAGCCCTTCACGTTGGCCAACACAACATCGCACCAGTTGAAAAAGGTGCCCTGAAAGCAATCGACTACCATACGCATCTGGGATCCGGTGGCAATGTGTAAAGCGGCAACCCCACAAAGTCAAGTAACAGTGAATGCAATTACTTTCAGTTCAGGAAGGGTTATGTATTTGATATCTATCCCTTTGTCTCGAGACTGCCTGTTGTAGTACTCTAGTCGAAGGCTATCGACGGACTGGACACCCGCCCTAGCCCCAAACAGGGTCAAATCAATGCCTCTCTTAGGCAAACCGGTCAAAAAATATATGTCTGCCGGCTCAATCTCGAGCTGGTGGCCACCAATCAAGAAGCACTGGTCCTGAACGCTCCACCTGTCAACCATCCACTGCAAAAAGTCCACTTGAGCCCTCATGCCAGGAATGGCCTAGTATTTGTACAGTCCGCACGCCCTCAATGCATCGAGCGAAGGTTGATGATTCCATGCGGCTGCATCCACATCCTCGTGCTCACGTTCTCTCCAATCCAGCATGATGTACTCCCTACATCAAGCCAAAAGAACAATTAGCATGCTACAAAAGTTTTTCTTTGGTCCAATTTTGAGAATTTTTGGTTGAAAACCCTTGCGCCGGGGTACGCACCCTGCCTTTAGACACAGTGCGTGGGACCGCACTTTGTCCAAAGGGAAGGTGCGGACCTCGACCTTTTTCCCAATGGAGAAAAAGTCGGGGTCCGCAGGTTCGCAGTGGTGGACCTGCGTACCCCGAGCGCGGGTTTTTCGCCCAAAAACCCTACTAAAAAATCAAACAAATGACTAAAATGAAAAACTAAATGGATGAAAAACAAGAGGAGGATGATGTGGATTACCTGGTGAAGACGACGTCCGATTCCGACGGTTTGATTCTCCGCAATCCTCTCGGGAAGTTTTCAGAGAAAAAGCATTATTTCCTCTCCAAATCACAAATGGTAAAAATGAATTGTAAAATCCCCTTTTTATAAGTTTTTTGAGTAAATAAATTTCAAATTTGTTTATGTTTCACTTTAAAAAGGTATTATTTCGAGATTTTTATCCCTTTCAAGCAAGTACGAGTAATGTTTGTGTTTTTGTGCAAGATAACAGGATTATTCAGGCAAAATCGGTCATTTTTCAACCAGAGTCACCTTTTAAGCCCTTTTCTGACTCCTAAAACATGAAAAGATTGCCGATTTTCTCTTTTAAACTTGTTAAAATAGAATTAAAAGACGGTCGATTTACAGCTCTTTTTCGACCGTAAAAACATAAAAAGATCACCGGATTTTTGTCGTTTCAAATCTGATATTGGTTATAAAACGATGTGTCGTTGGTCACTTTTTTACTTTTCCGGATCAAAGACACTAATAACGAAAAGTATTGCTTGGTCGTAAAAGATCAAGCGGTTCTCTCAAGTATTATTTTATACTTTTTCGGGCTTGGGAGACACAAATTTACGAAAAAGTCAAACCCTGGAGTCTTCTTTATTTTTTTTAGACTCTCTAAAAATGAAAAACGCCGAGTTTTGCCTATACTGGACTCGTTAAAATTCGACAGTAAAGGACCTATTCCATTACAAACAGGAACGAACCACTCCTTCTTAGGGTTCGCATTTAAACTAAGTTGGACTCACCCAAAGGGTGAGCTTATAATCAAGCATATGTTATCCTCCCTCAAGCTTGTTAAAAAATAAGAGGTACTTGCCAGAAAATGGGTGGGGGAAAGAGAGAAAAATGAGTTCTGTTGTCATACTTTATAACCGCTCTTGAACATGACACTTTCATTCACCTGGGTTGGGAAATCCTTTACCTAACAGTTGATCAAACCACGTTGAAAGTCTTCAGCCGGTTTCTGGGTATTAACTTTGTGTCAATTGTCACCAAACCATATGTCGTGTCGTTATGTGTTCAAGAGGTCAGTGCAAATAAGCCATTGATCTACAAAATGTTTGTCATCCATCTTGACCATCCCTGAGTCAGTCCTTGCAACTAAATTTCTTCAACTTGATCTATGATTTCGTGTTGTGGGCTTTCCTACGATGGATCACTTTCTATCGATTTCAACTCATTATCTAGAAATCGTCAGTACCTTGAGATCTGCATGCCTCAATGGCAAGTTTCTCGCCTTTGATGACATTTTGCATCATTGACTTTCGATCAAAGGATTCCGTGAAATGTTCGACATCAACACATCTGATCACATCTCATGGATTGTACTTAGTACTTTGAGAGCCATTGTCATTATTGGAGGTTTCTCTCACGCTTGTTAACAGTTTACGTCATTGACTAGTAATCAAGCGGTTTCTACCATGTTCAACTTCGACACATTCATTCGCATGGATAGAATCGTACTGTTTCGGGAAGTAGAAATTAAGACCCTATATCGAGTTACCACCATCCAGGCTGCAAGGAATTTTGTATTCATTATACTATGGACTATTCATAAGAAGATGGTTGCATCCATACTGTGTCCACATGTGTCTATACTTATGATGTGTTACAAGATCATTCCTATATCAGAGCAGTAGTTAGTGTTTTTTAGTCAGTTTTTATCTGAGTATGGGAATGCCTACCTCAATGATGATATGATCTCATATATATATTTTGCATTGAATGTTTTTACAGGTTCCAACCGGGCTCTCTGCGAGATGATTCTCGAAATGATAAAGTACTTCACTCTTCCTAAATGATAAATGAAATCCTCATCTACTACAGACTTCGCACTTTAGGGGGCAATCTGTTACAGAAAATATCGTCACCTTGATTATTTGCAGTCACTATGGGTCTATCATCACTTTTACTCACCTTCTAAGCAATTCTCAGACCTCAGCTCTTCAAAATAAGCTTTGGAAATGAGAGAAAGACATCAAAAAGAAATGTAACTCTAGTTCCGCACTTTCTCTCACTTTTTCCTGCGGGCCCGCACCTTTTTTCAAATTACCTGCGTACTTATACGCTCTGTATGTAAAGGGGAGGGTGCGTACCCCTGCGAAAGTCAAAAGGAACAATTTTTATCTTAAAAAACTCACTTTGGGTTAATTCTAGATGATTCTAGAAGGAATTTTGACGTGGATTGTTCGCTCCAAAGTGGTTCATGCATCCCAAAAGAGAAGGAGCTAATCCTTGTTAGGAGGAGCTATCCCTTTGAAGGAGGATTCTATCCCTTTGAAGGAGGACCTAGTAACTGCCCTCCATTGCACTATAAATTGAGGCATTTGGTTAGTGGCTAGAGAGGTTAGAAGCTGAACTTTTGAGGGTAAATGCTAGTGAAATCAAGACTTCCTATTTGAGCTTAAGAGGAGAGATCACATACCTTTTTGGCTTCATTGGGGAGTGAGTGAAGCTTGTCAAAGTAGAGGAGACTTCTTGTTGGACCCTGGGAGGAGCTTGTACAGCGTCAAGGCAAAGGTTGTAAAGTTCTTCTTCTTTTGAATTAATACAATCAAGCTCATTTTTCTCAACAAGTATCTCATGTTATTTGTTTCATGGACTCCTTGACTTTCATGTTAAATATGTTTTATGATATTGGATTTTCAGGTGCTATTTAATTTGTTTGCCTTGTTTGTGTTTGCAGGTTCACGACAAAGGAACTCATTTGGATCAAAGAAGCGAGGGCATCCCCAAACTTGCGTTGGAAATAAGGTAGGCCTTAAACACACTTGTTTGCCATTATTTATAAAAGCACATTTAGAGAAAGATAGTGTCTGGTTGGTTTGCTTGTCATTAGGTCTTCTTTAGATTCTAGGAAGGTCTATCTTGCCCGCAAGATCGACTCATTCTGCGTGACATCGATAAACTACCTTTATATATCCCTAATAAACTCTTAGCCCGAGAGATCGCCTATCAAAACTATGGGGAAGGTGGCCTAACTAAAGAATTAAAAGACAAAAGGAAGGCTATATGGCCACAGTTTCCTGTAGCCTGTGGGGCCTTCTCGCTATTCGGTGTAGGCCACGCCTTCACAGAAGTAAAGAATATCACATGCTTACAGCTATTCAAATTCACTGGAAGGCCATTTGACCCTCATGAGGTTTCCCACAATTTTACAACTGTAGTCAACATAAAGGTGTTCTCTGGAGAAAAGGATTTATTTGATGATATATGCCAACAGAAAAACACATTGGAAGAAATTCTGCACACAGCCCAATTGCAACTATCTTCAGAAGAATTCCAAAGGTTCAAAACATACAGGGAAAGAAGGCTAGCTAGTACTCCTTTAGAGAAACTATGCCTAAAACCCTCAAGATAACCAATTCCAAGTGTTAGCCTCAGTGGAAGTTCAAGTACCAACGGATCTAGGTCCAAATCTGAGAAATAAATGTCTGAACATTCTAAAAGATTTGGAAGTGAACTAGATAAGAGCGAAGGGTCAGTAAAGGATACTACCCAGTCAAAAAAACTTCTACATCAATAGGTTATTGCCTCCCCACAAAGAAATCCTCCCCCTCTCGTCATCCAAGCACCACCAGTCATAGCTGAATTAGACAAAGAATGGGAAACCTTCAACGACTTTATCAATCTTGAAGGACAAGCCATGAAGACAAATGTCAGCAATGCAGAGATAGTAAAAGAAGTAGTCACAAGAACAGTTAGCGAAGTCTCAGATATGGAGCATATTCCTATTTCTTCATCCACTGAGCTTGTACTAAAAGTAGAAGAAATCCCTCCTCTAGATATATTTTATAGCCCATAGCATAAAGCAGTAGTAAGAAAATAAAGGAAGAAAAGGAAATTGGAAAGCACAATCTCTCAAAACATAGAACAGTTAGATGTCCTGTGGAAAGATCCCACTAGCAATCCTACTGAAAATCTCACCAAACTATCTCAGATCAGAGGAGCATACGCCTCCGCTACTATTGACAAAGCATCTAAGGTACAACAGTTGCTAAAAGAAAGGCAGAACAAATACTAGCACTGCAACAACAATTGCAACAAGCCCACACTAATAATGAAGCACAGAAAAAGCTTGAGAAGTTGCAGCAGGACTTCCAGCAAATGCAGATAGGGTATCAGAAAAGTTTGGATGAGAAAGGAAAGGAGTTACAGGATTTAAGAGAGATGCACAAGGACGACCCTAAGCTTACAGAATTTATTACGGAGTCCATTTCCTTGAACGAACAATTACTACAGCAGCAAGAAGCATTGGGCCAAAAGCTATCACAGTGGAGTCATTATTGTGAAATCATTGATAAAACCATTAATCAAGTGGTAGACTTGCAAAGTGACTATGATCTAATCGATAAACGGGTGACTGAATATCTAGCTTAGCAGGAAAAGGACGAGGGTAAAAGAGCAGGTGCACCAAGAATAAATGAAAATCATAGGGAATTGTCTTTAACAAATGGGATGAGCAAATCAGAGAGGCAGAACAAGCGGCAGAAGGAGCAGCCACGGCAGCCAGCAGACTTATTGATTGTGTAAATGAAAATTTACACAGAGAAAATTTAATCGCCAAGACCACTCCAGGATACTTACCGAACACGCAGCAACTAGGGGCAGATTGGAAACAGAGAGCTCAAGAAAAGGCCAAAGCAATCCGAGGGCTAAGCAAGTTAAACTGGGATTGTTACTCGACATACTTGGTAAAGCCACATAGGCAATGGATGACTGTTAAGTGCATCATAAATTCGGCTGAGAAAATGGCACCAGCTCTTGTAGATTATTTTTTCTCATCCTAGTTAAAAGCGGAAGTTAGCCAACCGACTCTCCTTAAACAAATGCTGCATACATGTGATTTTAAAGACCAAATACATAAATAGTTTAATTTTAGTTTCAATTTTAGTTTTAATTTTGTTTTATTTTCCTGAAAAGAGGACGGTCATTTAAACCGCATCCTTTAATTTTGTAATAATTTATTTTTAGAATTAGTCAGTAGTATTTAAACCCTTCTCATGCATTTAGAGAAGGGTCCAGAAATTTATCAAAAACTTGTCCTCAGAACATGCACTTTTGCACCCTCAGAAGAGGTTTTGATGAATGAATGGAACAGGGTTTATTTGATATTTGCATTTGATATCTGCTACTGATGTTGCACTTCTGTACTCTTAGTGGATGTTAAATCAAGGAGAGATAAATCAATTATTGCTTGAAGCTCATGAGTAGGACTAGTTATAAATGGTACTTTTATCTCTTAACCATTTCTGCTTATGCGTTAAAGTGATATTCAGTTTTCAGTTGTTTATATATTACAACGTGGATGCCTGAGTTATCATTTGGAACTTTTGTACAGTGATAGCTATTTATTTATGCTTAGTGTATGAATAGCTCATTTATGCGATAAGTTTTTCACAATTGTTTCATCTAAATTCTTATGCGAAGTAATTCATATTTATTGAATTCTTTTCTTATAATAACTGAATGATCTTATTACCAGTTATTGTTTGAAATCTTTTTAGATCGCATAGAAGAAAGATCACACCCTGGGTTAGCATAAATTTTGATGTTTTTATGTTTATTAGAATACAACATCATAGCATTAGATTAGAATTAAAATAGAAGTTTTCCATTTAGAACAGAAATACCCATCTTTCTCTCACACACACACACTAAATTGGGAAACTAGTCCCATATCCCCAGTCGGACCTGCTATACCAAACGGATAAGGAGCTGCCAACTAAGCTCCAGACCAGGCGGGTATCCCCCTTGTTGTAGATACGATTTTCGGGGCCTTCAATAAGAGGCAACACGTGGATTTGGTGTGTATCATTTTTGAAGAAGCTATATGCGGGTTGGTGCTACATAAATAAAGATATTTGTATCTTTTACTGAGTGATTTCTTGGTAGGGGGATTGGTATCTCCAACAGAATGGTGTCTACAAATATTTGGAGAGTAGTTTGTTTACTACCAGGGTTTGTACCAACAAAAATTGGTGTCTCTAGTAGGTTTTAAAAATATTTGTAACAATATGTTAGTGCCTCGAAAGAATTATAAAGACAAGTTTTCCAAATTTTTCCCCAAAGGGTTCCCATCTAAATCTTGTGTTCCATGTTTAAAACTTGATAGATATCACATGTGTGTTTTCTTATGTTCCACAAATGTTTAAATAAATAAAATTTGACTTATATTGATTCAAATTCCCCTCCTCTCAGTATGTGTGCTCAATAGTTACCCTCCTTTATTGTGTTTTATTTGTTATCCCCTTTCCACTTGCACAATACCCAAACATGAGAATTTGAATTCCTCCTTTGGCTGCATGAACGACCATAAGTAACCATAATGGTTGTGTGGGCCATCCTCTTAGAACAATTAGGTAACACTACCCTCATTATTCGCATAATGTTGGTAGTTTGGTAGTTTCATATGTAAACTAAAGCATATGGGAAAGTAATTTAGTTAGATAGCAAAACTTGTCAATCCCCCTTATAAACTTTACCCTCTTAGCATCAACATTTTGTGTTGAATATCCATTGTTTAGCTTTGACTAAAATATATATAATATATATATATATATATATATATTAAATCAAAATGAATATCTACATCAAAATAATTCATGTCAAAGTATCCATGTTAGTCATCCAACATTATTAGTCTTGATAAATATTACAAAATTTGGGGAATTAAAAAAGGGTGGTGTAAACCTCTCCTCCTTAAAGGAACACCATCCTTGGTTTTTTTCTATTTGTAGAATTGTTTTGATATAGTAAACAAAAATGGATATACAATTTTCATGGCATCCTTTAGTTCCCAAGTTGCCTAATTTTCTCCAAAGTGTTTCCATTTTACCTTGACCTACACAATAACTCAATTCTGGAGTAAGGTCTCCCTCTTTTCAAGTAAGCATTAAGGCTCCAACTGAAACTCTCCTTCAGTTTCCACCTATCTCATAGCCAAATCAATATTATGCCTAATATCATGCATATATTCCTTAATCAGTAACATGTGGAATACATCATGTGTTTGTACATTAGAGGTAAGGAAATTTTGTATGCCATTGTTCCAATTCACTAAAGAATCTTGAATAGCCCAAAAGCAACATGGTGCCAATTTGGCATAGGTTCCCATTCTCAAGGAACTTATTCTGGGATTGCCCAAAAGATAAACATGGTCTCCCACCTTACATTCCTTAAGGATTTTTCCTTTGTTTATGTAGCTCTTCTAGTGACGATGTGTTTCTTTCAACCTTTACTTGATCTGTAAGACTTCCTATTCCATTTCCTTTAGCTCGTCAATTCTAATTGTAATTTGATTCAATGGATGATCCAAACTAATTGGAGTATTACATTTTAAATTATATAGGGCCTCAAATAGACTCATTTTCAATTATTCCTGGTAGTCATTATTCTATGCAAAATCCATTAGTGGTAGATACTCCCATTTAGTAGTTTTACCCATTATGTACATGCAAAGTATATATTATAGTATTTGATTTGTTCTCTCTATTCTCCTATTCTTTTTAGGATGGAAAACAATATTTGATGCTAGCTAAGTTCCAATTCCTGCAAACAATTATTGCAAAATATTGAGGTGAACTTAACATCTTGATCAAACACTATTACCTTTGGCATATTATGCAATCTAAAAATTTCATCAATGAAAATTTTAGCAATATCAATGACCTTGTAATTGTATTTTACTAGAATGACATGAGAATTTTTTCTTACCTTGTCTACCACTTACATTATCACATCATTTTGTCTCATGGTTTTTTGTAGTCTTGTGATAAATCCTTAGTTATGGTTTCCCGAGTCCATTTTGGAAAGGAAAGGGATTGAAAACAACCTATCAACTCTTTATTCTTAAATCCTTGACTTGCTAGTATTCCAAACAAAAGGTGATGTATTGTACAATTTCCTTCTTCATCCTAGGCCAATATTATAATTTCTTCTATTGTAATAATATTCTAATAACTAGGGTGTCCATAATAAGGCCTTTTATGGAGTTCAACCATGATGAGCCTCTTTAGTTCAACAACATCTAATATGTATAGATTATCTTGGTACATCAATAATCCATCCTCGGTGAACTAATATCCCACACCCCACAATTATTTAGTCCTTAGTTGTAATCATTCTCAACATACTTAAAATTTGCATCATTGTGCAGAGCATATTTCTTCTTATTCTTCAATTTAGTATCACAAGTGTTGATTGTTTCAATGTATATCATCTACATGTTGCAACTTAACGCATCCGCTACATGATTTTATTTTCTTTTTATGTGTCAAATATCAAATTCATACTCATTATTGAGTGCCAACGATATGGATTAATTGGAATATAGATAGGTTTGGGAAAACATATACTTCAACCCACTATGGTTAGTCATTGATGCAAATATACAACTAAGCAAGTAATGTTGCCACATCTTAAGGGCATAGATAATAGCTTCCCTTTCCAAGTCACATGTGACATAATGTTTTTCATGCTCATTTATATTCCTAGACTCATAGCCAACTACATATCCATCTTACATAAGGATTCCTCGTATCCCCTTTTACATGCATCAATGCACACCAGGAAGCCTTTGTCTAGATTTTGTAATAGCCCTGCTCAAAAATCCATGTAATAAAAGTTAAAAACAATAACCATGGTCAATGGGACACTTATTCCAAGCCAAATGTTGGGAAGGACATCCTAGGGGGTATTAATTTGGTTTTTTAAGGCTAAGGAAATTAGCAAAGGCAATGGCTAAGGCTTTGGAAAGGAAAAATGGAATTTTTGGAACAAAAATAATGGAAATTAGGAGAAAAAGGAAGTGAAAGGTCGCAGGTTGCATGTGAGGAGGAAAATGAAGGAAAATAATGGAAAATGAAGAAAATAGATGCCTCATTCATAAAAAGGCTTCTGAGGAGAAGTTGGTAACCTTTTTGAGTTCAGTTTTGGAGCACGTTCATTATTCTCTCTCTCTCATACTCTTGGGTACTTAATGTCTTTTCTTGGAGCACTTTGGTATTGGAGCAAGAAAGGCAAAGAAGGCAAGAGGAAGCAAGGATCAAGTAGCTACATCAGACTTCATTGCAAGTATCGAGTTGCATGTGTATTTTCCTTGTTAGATCTAGCATGCATGGTATCTCATGTGGTTCTTTTCTATCATGGCATGGGTTTTGCTAGGTGTGACAGTGTTTTCAACCTATTCTTACCATTTCCAAATAGCCATGGTGTGATGGTGTTCTCATGTTTGTTTAAGCTGGATTGCTGGATGGATTTGAAGCTAAGTGAGGTGGATCTCCGAAATGATAAAACACATGGCCTAGTAACCCCTAAACATGACTATGGGTTGTGGTAATGCCAAATTTTGTGTTGCCTTGGATGGCCTAGGAATCATTTTTTATGAATGGTAGGATATACGGTAAAGCCTAGAGGTGGCTTTCTCTCCTTTGGGCCTAGTAATCCCATATTTGGGATATGCAGTAAAGCGCAGAGGGTGGGTCTTAGTTTAGGGCCTAGTAGGTTTAGATTAAAGTAAAGCCTGAGAGACTAGGAGATAGAAAAATTCCTCATGATGTATGTGGATAAATCTGATGGAATCCATGCTTTTTTTCCCTAGTGATAGAGTGGAGATCATGGTAAATCCTGTTATGATGTGTTCATTGTGTTGGCCTAGTGATCCAGGATGGGTTACTCTAAAGCCTAGTTTCAATTTATGAGGGTGAGGTGGTTTAGCCTCGGTATACCCTGGTCGATTTATTTCAATTTGTGTTCCACATTCATGCTTGGAGTATGGAACGAGGGTGAATGGTTGAAGAGAGATTTGGCTTAGCCATTCTATGGTCAGGTGGAATGTCGTAGTCTCATCTCCAATTGGTTTATTACATTCATTAATGAGAAATTCATTCCCTTTATTTTGATGTGAAAATGTTCTATGTATATATGTATTTTGATGGTTGATATGTTTATGGCATTTTTGTTCCTATTATGCTCGTTATATGTATATTTTGTGATAGTAGCTACGTGTGGCTCTCAACATATTTTTACTTGTACATGAATGGATAATGTGTTTATGACATAATAGATGATAATGCAACAAATGGCGGGAGGGAACAATGGTTCATAGAAATTCTCAGCTAAGTATTGGATCCATACACTTAATTTTGTTGTTTACACCTGTATGTTACATGCTCACGATATGTTTGATGAAATGCCTGTCATGGCTAGTAGGGTCTAGTTAAGGTATTGATAAACTTGTTTATTTTCATCATTGTTTCCCTGTGATTTTCTTGATTTCAAGCTATCATTGCATTTTGGGCAGTGGCCTAGGCTCCCATCCTAAAAAAGTGGCTTAAATCCTAGGGTCACTGGCATAGAACTGGAAATTTTGGTCCACAGTCACTGGAAGGCAGACATGTGAGAGTGACTTTAGGTTGTTGGTTGCTTCCTTTCCCATAGCATGAGAGCGACTATGGCATAAGTGATCCAGAATAGTAGTGGAACCTAGGGATAGGCTGTCTGAATGGATGACTTGTCCCCTGAGGCTTTTGTTGAAGATGTTGGATGACTGTATGTGATGTTCCATTGATTCCACTTCCTTAAGGTGACATAGGAGGTCAAATATAATCATATTAGCCTCTCATCTCATGTTTACCCTAGTTGGTGTGGTTACTTGGGTGGATGTGGGAGGAGGGTGTTACAGAGTGGTATCAAAGCATGGTTCAACTCTTAGACTGGATGGGTTGAATGTGTTGGTCATGCACACATGTTAGTTGCATGTGTGTCTCTTACATGTATCTACTTGTTTCATTTTCTTGACGATGGATTTTGGATGTAGTATGGTTATCATGGATAATTTGATGTTGATATTTTGGAATGTATTTTTCATAATTACGTGACTGATTTCATATGGATTATATCTCACTTACATGTTGATTTTATGTTTCCTTCTTACATCCTTGTATGTTAGGTTACATCCTTGAGTATTTTGATTAAATGTATCAATATTGTAGGTTGATTACAAGGATTGATCGATTATGCTCAACTACATGTGCCTATACGTATGTGTAGTTGGTTGGGAATTTCTTATGCATGTTGTTGGTTGCATGTGGTAATGTGCATAATGGAGTATGATTGTTATCATGCATGAGGTCATAGAACACATTGTTGATATGGCCTTGCATTGATGACTGGATCCTATTTAGAGTGATATTTATGTGTTGATATATTCACTTGTGTATGTAGATATGTTGTTATGAATATGTTATAAACTTATCACGTTGATTTGGTGATCTTACATACAAGGTATCCTCCACGAGCTACACTAAGGTACATTGATTTATTGTGATTTGGTTTATCTGACATATTATGCCTTGCATGAAGAACTATCAAATGGCTAGCAATATGGTTGACTAAAAGGACTCTCCTTGTGAATCTGAAGTGCCGTATGGTGTTAGGAACTCTTCAGATTTAGGAGTTACATTGAGAAGTTTGAAGGAAGAGATAAGGAGTGTTAATGAAGATAATGACTGGATCATATAGGCACAAGAGAAGCAGACAAAGGTGAATGATATACTTCTTCAGAGTTTGTCAGACTTACAGTGACAAGGGATGCTTCAAATCAGCCATGGACATGAGGTAAAACTAATGGAGCATATGGTAGTAGATCTCCAAGTATTCATAGGTTAGATAGATCTGATACAATGAGAGATGGAAGGTTGTTGGACACTTCGGAAAGGAGGGGCGATGAGTACAGGTATTATTCTAGTTCTGGTTCTGATAGACATCATGATCATCATCATTATCATCTTTATAGGAGGAATGATAGGGGATACCTGCTGGATGAGTGAAAGAAAGAAAAACCACCAAATTTTGACTAAAATATGAAGAAGCATGAAGATACAGAGGCTTGGATACTTGGAATGAAAAAAGTATTTGAGTTACATGAGGACAAGATAACATGAAGGCCATAATATCTATTTTCAGCTTAAAAGGCAAGGAAAACATCTGGTGGGAATATGTTAAGCGAGTTCGAGAAACCAGGAAATATGACTTGAGCTGGTGGGAGTTCAAGGGACTTTTAAGGAAGAATTACTTATCAAAAAGGTACTATGACAGTAAGGCAAAATAATTCTATGAGGTAAAGATGGGATCTATGACAGATGAAGAGTACACAACCAACTTTCTAGAGCTATTGAGGTATGCATCGTATATTACTAATGACAAGACTAAAGTTTAGATAAATGTACGCGGCTTTAAATGAACATTTAGACATCAAATTAAGTATGATGAGACTCAGTCACTTGAGGATGTTATTGGGAAACTCAAGCATTGCTATGAATAATCAAAGAATAACAATGAATTTCAACATGGATGGAAAAGCAATAAGAAAGGTAAAGGTAAATGGTAGCCTAAGAGGACAAGGCCTCATCATGCAGATGAGAAAGAGAATGTGGCACTAGAAAAGAGATTTAATGCAACTAAATAGGGACGTGAGTGGTAGAAGCAACATAAAGGTGTTGGTATTGGTCAGTTACAGTGTTGGACATGGGGCAAGGAACACATTAAGAGAGATTGTCCACATAACCAAGGTGGTAGGCCTCAGATATACAATGCATAGGAGGCACAAATTGTTGAGAACGTTGGTCAAAGTATTCCATGTATCTATGCAGCAGTGGAAAACATGTAGGCAGAACACTAGGCATCTATCATTGAGATGGACAGTAAACTTTGTGATCAAGTTATTTCTACTTTGATTGATCCAAAATATAATTATAGCTATGTTAGTCCTGACTTGGTGGATAAGTGTAGTTTGAATAAGGAATTTTATGTAGATTCTTGGTTAGTGCAGTTGGCTATAGGTACATAGAAGCGAGTTCATCATTGGGTAAGAGCTTGCACATTTTATTTAAATGGTATGCCTACGACAACACATTTGAATGTGTTACCGTTGGGTTCATACAATATGTTATTGGGCATGGATTGGTTGTACCTACATAAAATGAAGGCTGACTGCTATGACAAAGAAATTTAGTGTGTTGATGACATTGGAGAACCAAGAATCTTGCAAGGTAAGAAGAAAGCCACCTCAGTTAGGATGGTGAAAGCTATGCAAGAAAAGTGTAGCTACAGAAAAGGGTGCAATCTATTTGCAGTACACATTTCTAGTGACAAGGGTAAGGAGGTTGAGATGCATATGTGTTGAGTAGATACCCAATGTTGTAGTAGCTTTAGGATGTACTTCCTGAGGACATTACAGATTTTCCACCTCATAGGGTGGTAGACTTTTCTATTCAGTTAGAGCTAGGGGTAGCTCCAACATAAAAATCACCTTATAGGATGAGCACACATGAGTTGGTTGAGTTAAAGTTGCAGTTGAAGGAAACTTTAGACAAGGGATACATTAGGCTAAGTGTATCACCATGGGTGCAATGGTATTGTTTGTGAGGAAGAAAGATGGTACTCTCATAGTATGCACTGACTACAGGTAGCTGAACAAAGTGACTATCAAGAACATGTACCATTTGTCGAGGATTGATGACTTGTTCGATCAGCTGAAGAGAGAAACAATGTTCTCGAAGATTGAATTGAGATCCGAATACCATCAGGTATGCATCAAAGAGGAGGACATTTACAATACTGTGTTCAAGACCAGGTATGAGCATTATGAGTTTGTTTAATTGTATTTGGCTTAACTAATTCTCTAGCTACATTCATGTGTCTAATGAATAGAGTGTTGTATCCATATTTGGATATGTGTGTTATTGTGTTCATTGATGATATACTGGTATATTCTAAAAATGAGGAAGAGCATGCCGAGAATTTAGCAGCATATTGAGGTTGTTGAGGGAGCATCAGTTGTATGCTAAGCTTAGCAAGTGTAGCTTATTTTTGACTAAGATACACTACTTGGGGCATGTTGTCTCAAAGGAGGGAATTGTAGTAGATCTAGAGAAGATAAAGGCCATCATGGAGTGGGTAACTCCTGAGAGTGTGGATGAAGTGAGATCTTTCATGGGTTTGGCAGGTTATTATTGGAGGTTCATCAGGAACTTCTCGTAGATTTATTATCCTATTATATCATTAAAAAGGAAAGGTAAGAAGTGCGAATGGACAGAGGAGTGTGAGGCTAAATTTGAGAAACTTAAGTAATTCTTCACACATGCACCAGTGCTACAGATTGTAGATCCAGGCAAAGAGTTTGTGGCATGAATAGATTCTTGCAAGATAGGGCTTGGTGGAGTCATTATGTAAGATGGATAGGTGGTATGTTATGAGTCCTAGGAACTTAACGAGCATGAGAAGAGCTACCAGACACATGATCTCGAGTTAACAACTATTATACATGCACTGAAGATGTGGAGGCATTATCTTCTTGGCAGTTAGTTTGTGCTAATGAGTAATCACACTAGGTTGAGGTATTTGTTTGACCAACTTAATCTGAAGGTCAGGCATGTTAGATGGTTGGCCATGATCAGTGAGTTTGATTTCGAGATCAAGTACATCAAAGGTAAAGAGAACAAGGTGGAAGATTCTCTCAGCAGATGCGTACAGGTACATGACTTGTAAGCTATGAGCTCCTATGGGATAGACTTCCAAGATAGGATCTTGCAGGCAAGACATCAGGATTTTCGGTATATGGAGATTGTGCACAAGTTGCAATAGGATCATAGTCTATGTACAAGTCATGGTACATGTACAAGTACATGTAGTGGTATAGGTATAGATGGCAGTATAGGCATATATATAAGTACAAGTATATGTGCAGGTGCACAGGGCATGGACTATTGTTTTACAATAGATGGATTCATCAGGTTCTGAGACATGATATATGTACCAGATAGCAGTGATCTTAAGAAGGTGATCTTGAGGGAATTTCATGTGAAACCACATTTAGGTCACCTAGGTTATCAAAAGACACTAACAATGGTGAAGAGGTATTACTATTGGCCGAATTTGAAGAGGGATGTAGCAAGGTTTGTGGTTAGATGCTTTGATTGTCAGCAAGTGAAGTTAGAGTGTAAGCATCTAGGTGGATTTCTACAGCCGATCACAATTCCTAAATGGAAATGGGAGGTCATTTCCATGGACTTCATCATAAGGTTGCCAAAGGCAGTGAAGCAACATGATTCCATCATGACCATTGTCGATAGGTTAACAAAGGTTTCACACTTCATTCTGGTGAATTCTACGTTCTCAGCTAGTGAAGTGGCATAGGTATTCATCAAAGATGTGGTTAGACTACATGACATTCCAAAGAATATTGTGTCAAACATGGATGTGAAATTCACTTCCATGTTTTGGAAGGAGTTATTTTCAGGTTCGATCATAGATTTGGCCTTCAACATAACTTATCATTTGTAGATAGGTGGACAGAAAGAGAGGGTCAACAAGATATTAGAGGACATGTTGAGGATGTATGTGATGCATCAACAACGGAAGTGGGAAGAGTATCTCCCTTTGGTTGAGTTTGCATACAACAATGGTTAACAAGACTCTTTAAGAATGAGTCCTTTTGAGGCATTGTATGGGCAGACTTGTAACACTTCCATCAGTTGGAGTGATTTAGTTAGCAGGGTATTGATTGGACCAGATATGTTGTTAGACATGGAAAATGAGATGCAGGTGATCAAGAAGAATATAAATGTAGCACAGGATAGGCAGAATATTTATGCAGATAGGAACATGTTTTTAAAGGAGTTTCGGGTTGGGCAACATGTGTACTTGTTCATCAAACCAAAGAAGATCTCCTTGCGGATTGGATTGTGTGCCAAGTTGGCAGCATAGTTTTGTGGACGCTCCAATGTTGTTTAGAGGATTGGGCTAGTAGCCTATTGACTTGCACTTCCTCCAATAGTGAAATTCCATGATGCTTTCCATGTATCTTTTCTTCAAAAGTATGTTAAAGATGTTGACCATGCGATTGACTTGTCTGCATTGTAGGTGGAACTAGATGAAGAATTCCATTTGGAGCCTTAGTTTATATTGCAAAGCATGCTCATGCTCCAGAACCAAGCAATTAAGCAAGTTAAAGTGAAATGGAAGAACTTTGGGCCCGATGAAGTTACATGGGAGATGGCAGATCAAATGCAAGCTATGCATCCTTCCTTGTTTTCTAGTTGAGACAAAGAAACCTCAATATGGTGGTTTGGTATATGCTTTATGGTGGTTTGGTATATGCTTTATGATGGTTTGGTATTTTCTTCATGGTGGTTTCATATATTCTTTATGATGGTTTGGTATTTTGCTTTATGGTGGTTGATATATGCCTTATGATGGTTTGATATATGCTATATGATTTTTTGATATATGCTTAAACATGGTGTTTAGTACATGTTTTGATATATGTCTTGGTATATGATTTTGCATATGTTTTTTTTCCCAAGAAAAAATCAAACGTTCTATTAAGGAAATAAAAGTAACATAGTATATACACTTAAGCATTCTGAAGACTATATGATTATCATCTAAACATAGAGTATTAACCTGATATGGTAAGCATAAAAACAAATACTTTTCCCACCTCAATTTGTGCAAAAATGGTCAATGAACCCAATTCCCGAGCCTCCTTTATTGAGGAAAACAACCCAAACATGAAAAATATTAGAAACATTCAAAAAAAATTGTTTCCAATGTTTTTTACTTTGAACAAAAAACATACACATTTGTAGAAGTCTGAGTATCCACTATTTTAACAGAAAAAACAAAAGTCTGTGAGCCTTCCAAAAAAACAAAAAAAAACAGTTGTAGTATTTGTTCTGTAATTGCTTTAGATCTCAAAAGAAGGATGATCCAATACATGGATCTATTCATTTTTTGTTTCTTCTATGCACCATTGGTCCAAATCCTGTTACACACCCTCCTTAGAAAGGAGGTCTGCTACGTTGTTTTGTCCCCTGTAAATGTGGTAGACAGTAATAGAATTAAAAAATTGTTCGAGATTTGTAGCTTCTTCTAGCAAAGGAGATAAAATATAGTTTTGACATCTGCTCTCTCCAGTGAACCATTTGATGACATTCAAAGAGTCACCAAAGATCTAAACCGAAGTTATTCCCAGGTGTGTGAGCCAGTAGAGAAGTAGTTTTAATGTTTTAAGTTCAACATAATTATTTATTCCCTCACAAAGCCCCACCAAGGCCTTTAGGATTCTATGTGCATTCAAATGAATCACCATTCCTTCCCCACACATATTCCTTTGATCAGATTCCCTGTTGAAATAAGCCCGTGGGATGTTTCCCCTTATTTGTTCCTCCCTAATCACCCTAGTAGTTGATTTCTAGACTAGCATAGGGATGCTCTCATAAATGGTAGCACATTCAATAGAAATGTGCTCAAAAGGAGTTTGGTCCTTGAAAATTTTTATGTTCTAGGAAAACCAAATACCCCATGCTATTATTAGAGTTATGTTTCGCATGGTTTCCTCTAGCATTTCCTTCCACCAATTTTCCCGTACCTCCCTAATGTCTCCACCATCCCATCTCTGAACTTTCTTTATCAGTCTTCCCATTTCCAACCACACTGCTTTATTGAAGGGACACTTAAGGAATAAGTGTTGTATTGATTCTTCATGTTTTCTGCACAAGGAACACCAGCCGAGTCCCATCTTTGATCTCTTCTAGAGATTATCCCATGTTGGAACTTTATTTTGAATAATGCATCAGAAGAATATTCTTGCTTTTGCTGGACATTTAAGTTTCCAGATATGTTTTACCCACCACTCTGGAATTTCCCATCCCTTCGTAGACATGAGGCAGTTGTATTCATATTTTGGTGAATAATTCTGTGTAGGAGCATGTACCCACCACAACATGTTTGGTTTGCCTCTTAGGTAGACATTCGACCTTAAAATTTCCATGGTAAAGTGCTTCCACTCCTTCGCCCATTGGTGATCAAGGTTTAGACCTCCTTCAGTTAACCAAGCTTGGTGCAAAATCGTTGATTGTTTGACTTTCTCAATCTAACTGAAATGATGAATTCCTCTTATTTCCAATTGGTTGATGATGCCCGAGGATAGGGAGAAACCATGATTTCAACCCACCCATGGATCCATGCCTACTCTTACTTGCTCTCCATTTCCCACCAGCCACGAGAGTCCTTGCTCAATAATTTTGATTGAGTCTAGGTTTGCCTTTCAAACCACTAACACATGTGGGGTTTTCTTATCCAGCTTTCTAATCCATTCCTCCATAGGTGTAGGGTCAATATATTTTATTTTTACTACCATTTTCCACAGATTTTCCTTCATTAATAGCCTCCATCCCAACTTTGCTACCAAGGATGGTCTGAAGGTTGTGAGGTCTTTGATACCCCACCCTCCACACTCCTTCAGCCTAGGAACCCTTTCCCATGCCACCTAGGGGAGTATTAATTCATCTTTTGAACTAACCCACAAAAATATGTTGCATACTTTCCTCACTCTTTCCATGATTCCCTTCAGTACCCAAGTAAGTGTCGCCCAATAGACAGGGATTACCATTACTACATATTTGATTAAGACTAATCTGCCAGCTCTAGATAATCATTTATAACTCCAGTGTTTTATTCTATTTTCAATTTTAGCCACCAGCCAATACCAGTCTTGTTTCCTATATGTATCAAGCTTTAAATGGAACCCAAGGTATTTGAAGCTGCCATCCATCTTCTTTTCCTCAAAGGGAAGGTCCTCTACTATATTCCTAGTCTCCATCCTTATGAAACCTTCCAGAATAAGAGATGATTTTTCTTTGTTGATGCACATACCTGTAGCTTTAAGAAACAACTTTACAATAGATATTAAGGCCTTAGTTTCATTCCTTCTACCACTATTGAAGAGGAGAATATCGTCCAAAAACAACAAATGGGTTATATGTAGGTTGATTGCCACTTCTGCTCCCTTTATATCACCTCTTCTCCTTGCTTCAAGGATCATTTGACTGAGTTCCTCTGCTGCTAAAAGGAAGATAAGAAGAGAAAGACGACATCCTTTCCATAGTCCTCTTTGAATTTGGAAGAAAGGTGTGGCCTCCCCATTGATCGAAATAGCAAAACTAATATTACCCAAACATCCCATAACCCAATTTGTAAACTCAATGTTGAATCCTAGGTGAGTCAACAAAATTCGGATGTACAGCCAACTTATACAATCATATTCTTTAGATAGGTCTATTTTCACTATAGCACCTTTTCTCCAGCTTTTTCTTATATTGTGGATGGTCTCCTGAGCCACACCTATTGCTTCATGAATCTATCTACCATCTAGGAGCCGAAATTTTTCTTTTGAAATGTTCCTTGAAAGGATTGGTTTCAATATAACTGCAATTACATTTGCAATTATTTTGTAGATGCAATTACATATTGATATTGGCCTAAAATCCTCACAAGATGATGGGTTCTCCTTTTTTGGAATTATGGCTATGAAAGTGGAATTGAGAGGTTCATAGATCGACCGTTTTACCTTGGATTCTTAAACTACCTTAGTCATTTTATTCTCCATGGAATAAAAAAAGTTTTGAAAGAACTCCATTGTCCAGCCATCTAGGCCAGGACTCTTTTCCTTTTGGATTGACCTTAATATTCCTTCAAATTCCCCTTTAGTTACTTCCACCATGATTGTTTCATTCTCCTCTTCCTTCAGATACCTTGGGAAGTTTTGATTTATCCTGACCACCTCAACAATTGACATTTCTAGGGGAGCTTTGAAGATTTTTTTGAAGTGATTCCTCCCTAGTAGGGAAAATTCCTCGAAATTTTTGGCTTGACTTACATCCTCCAATTTTAAAGACCATATAGTATTTGAGTTTTTCCTGCCTTTTGCATAATTTTGAAAATATTTTGAATTATCATCACCTGCATCCATATTGCCCTACTTTTTAGTCACCACTGTTCTTCTCTCATTGCTAAGATATTTCAATGATTTGACTCCAGCAGTTTCATCCTATCCCTGTTTCCTTCAATCTCATAACCATCTTCTTCTGGCCTTTCTGTTTGATCTAGTTCCACTCCCATTTGCTTTAGGTCTTTTTCTTCCTTAACTTTCTTTGCTCTAGCCCATTCAATAGTTGTCTTCTTTAAATGTTTTGAATTTTCCATGAAACAGGAAGCTTTCCCCCCCTCCTCATTTGATGCCACTGACCTCCAAGTAGTCTTAAACAATTTTTTATAAGAGTCCTCCTTGAGCCAGTATGGATTGATTTTGAAAGGGGTTGTCGGATTTTTATTTGGCCCTTTCATTTCAAGCAGTATTGGTAGATGGTTTGAGTCTCCTCCTTCTCCTACCCAATGTCTAAATACCAATATCTTGGCCACCACTTCTTCTCTGATGAGAAAATAGTCTAGCCTCTTAGCCACCCTTGCTTCCCCTATTCTCCTATTCCTCCATGTAGGTATGGGCTTGATCAAATTTATGTCCATTAGCTTCCTATCACTAATATTGTTTAAAAAAACTTTGATAGTGCGTAATCCAGTGCTGAGGGACCCTAAGTTTCTGAGAGACCAGGGAAAAAATTCAAATCCCCCTCAATCACCAAATTCTAGTTCTCCATTAAAGACATGGAGAAAAAATTGTTCCAGTATGACGCCCTATCCTAGCAGGGCCCAGAGATATTTATAATTAGAATCTTTTTGCACATCTCCAAAGAGTAAACCTCTACTCCTAGAGCCTATTCAACTCCCCACAAGGAAAGGACCTTCAACCTTCCCTCTTTCACTCTAGTTGCCAATCCCCTGAATCTTCCTTTGGTATCTAGTTCCTAGAAAGTCCATCCAGGCAACATTTTCAGTAATTGTTTACTAAACTCCTTCCAAGTGCCCAATGTCTCTTGCATCAGAAGCACATCAGGGTTGTAATAATTAATCAAAGCCTTCAGTGCTAGTTTTTTAGGGGTACTGCCTAATGCTCTACAATTCAAGGACAATATGATCATTTAGGTACAATGGAGGGGTTCTATGCTACTCTAAGAAATCCTAAGATCGATAGTTGTTTACCATCAACAATATCAATATTGGCTCTCTGTTGAGCCTGTTAGCATTCTATAATTTCAAGGGTGAAGAAAAAACCATGAAGGCAACATCAAAACCACTTTCGAGTTTAGGATCTAGCCCTCCTAAACTCAGATAGGGATTTCAATGTGAGATTTAGCTTTGTTTACTAGGAATTTCAGGCTAGTTATTGGGCTTAGAGTTTTATTTTCAAAATGGTTTGGTTGGAAGATCAGGAGGAATCATTTCGGCAATGGAGTCAAATAAAGTTGGATTCTACATCAAAAGTTCAACAGAGTAATCATAAGGCAAGCTAATTACATTTACTGGATCTTTAAATTGAATTATGGAATGGAGAAAAGAGGTGATTTAGTAGTGATTGAAAATGATCTGAAAATGGGGCACTTAGGCTTCTTGTCTAACTTACAAGAACACCTCCCACTTCCAAAGCTTAAATATTCCCAAGTCTTATTGATTAACCAATGCGGAATTGGTAATATTCTTGAAAATATAGGTGCATGCTTATGTTTATTGTTGACTATTTATGTGTTTTTAAGTCTATTTGCTTGAACTGATATAATAGCAACTAATGTAGTAGATATAATGCAGCAATAAAACAACACACATAAGACAATAATTTAATTAGGAGTTCACCCAAAACTCTTGGTCTATGTCTCCATGAGCTCTAGTCAACTCAACTAGGCTCTCTGGGATTACGGCAAAGTCATTTTACAAGATCTTGGCTCAAATCCACTGTTTTACACAAAAGCAATGGGTTTAGACACCATTTTATCCCTGGCTCTTGAAGCTCTCAGCTCTTCTAGCTCTGGGCTCTCGCTCTGGCTCTCAGCTTTGGCTCTCGGCTCTGGCTCTGGCTCTTGGCTCTAGCTCTCTTGGCCTCTACTTCCTGCTTTGGCTCAGCTTTCTGTGCTCTTGTCTTAGCACTCCCTTCTGTCTCTATCATTATGTGGCTTTTAAGCCAATCAACATTGTCCATTCATTTCCTCTTCTAGGCTCTCTGGCTCTAGGCCTCTATTTGCTCAAATCCCCCTCTGATCATTAGTAATCATTTCTAAATGCCTTTAGGGATGGTGGGCACCTATTCTATAATGGAAGGACCATTGACGCCTTTGAAATCCTCAAAATATTCATTCTTTGTTTACACAGAGAAATACTCTAAAACAAGGGAAAATCTACCAATTTGCCATTTATCATACTTGGAATATCATTAAATCCACCCTAGACACCTATCGGGTCTGCCTGTAATCGCTATGACAAGTCGTAGTGCCCCTATGACGTGTTTTCCTTTGTATTTGTAAAAATACATTAAAAACACTGAAATCTCGATGAAGGGCTTTATGGCGAACTTCAAATGATACACAACTGCATTGATAAACCCTTTCGGGTACGGCTTCATTGCATGGGGTGCATTTCCCTTGTATTTCTTTTATTTTATGAAAATGTGAAATACATAGGAAAAACCCTTTTTCTGGAACTCAAAATATAAAATTCATCCATAATATTATCGGGCCCATCTATTGCAGTGACATTTATATCACCCTGCTCCTTTGTATCACTCCGAAGCAATATTACGATGCGACATTTCACAATCACATATCGCATAGTGTTATGAAACCAGCTCACATAAAGATAGAAAAGATAGATCAATGCCTTAGAAATAAGCCTCTTCGAGGGGGAAACCTCCTTTATATTACACAAATGAACAATTCTTAGATGATACAAATGACAAAACCTCCTTTCTATATATAGGAGTCTAAGGGGTCACAATATAACCAAGCTGACCTAACAATAAGAATATAAAGGCACAAAAATAAAAATAGAGAAATTCTATGGGGCACAGTAATAACAAGATGGGGAAAATAGGGGCACAACAATATTAATAAGGGATAGAACTACAATAGTAATAGGGGAGTCACTAGTATTATAGGGACCCAACATGCCCCTCTCCTTCAAAAAAGTGTTGTCCTCAATGCTTGAGTAGTTCTGGATCCTTTTGTATAAAATTCTCATCCTCCCATGTGGAATCGTCAGCAAATAAGTTCTTCCACTTGATGGCATACTATGAAATTGATCTATTTCGTAGCTATCGAGTTCTTGTTTCTGTGACTGCTTCTAGTTCCAATATAATTTTTTCTTCCTAATCAAGTTCTGGAAATATTGTTTGAACTGGGAGCTTGTCACCTATAACCTTATTTAAACATGAAACATGGAAAACTAGGTGTACTCGAGAAGCTGCAGGAAGCTCCAATTTGTATGCCATAGTACCAATATTTTGCAACACCTTGTACGGACCATAATATTTTGGTGATAATTTATTATCCTTCTTAGCTTGTTTGAGGGACATTTGTTTATATGGTTGTAGCCGTAGGAATACCCAATCACCTACATTAAAACTTCTTTCGTAGTAATGTTGATATGCATGTTATTTCATTCTATTCTGCGCTAGCATGAGGTTATCCTTTAAGAGTTGGAGAACTTGTTGTTGATGCTCAATGTGATGTTCCACTATTTGAACCTTAGGATTTTCTCTTAAATATGATGTGATGGATGGTGGCTGATATCCATAAAGTGCCATAAATGGGGTCATTTTTGCTGTAGTATGGAAGGAAGTGTAATACCACCATTCAGCCAAATGCAACCATTTGACCCATTGTGTTCATTTATTAGATATGAAGCAACACAGATATCATTTCAAATATTTGTTTACTATTTCAGTTTGCCCATTAGATTGAGGATGATAAGATGAGTTATGAGCTAACTAAGTACGAATACAAGAAAATAATTATGTCCAAAAAATTCCAATGAAAATCAATAATCTTTGGGTTTCCAAGTAGCTTTTGAATTGTTTCCATAAATGCGGTAGAAATTGTAATAGCTTTAAATGGATGTGATAGTGTACAAAAATGTGCATACTTGGTAAGTCTGTCAGCTACCACCATGATGACACTATTTCCTTCAGACTTGCGTAAACCTATGATAAAATCCATTGAAACCAACTCCCAATGTTGGCTTGGAATGGATAAAGGTTGTAATAGACCTGGGGTCTTAATTGTTTCAATTTTGTTTTGTTCGCAAATCAAAAATTCAGCCACAAAATTTTGAATATCCGATTTAAGGCCATCCCAAAAAAATTCCTTCTTAACCCTATGGTAAGTTTTTAAAAATCCCGAGTGCCCTCCTAACGGAGAAGTGTGCAATTCCATAAGAATATTTTCTTTGAGTTGGGAATTTTTATACAGGTATAGGCGATCTTTGTACCATAACGAAACATTTTTCTAGCTAAATGTATTAGATGTACTAGAATCTTGTTGTAACTTTCAAATAAGTTTCCACACTTCATTGTGATTCTTCCATTCCTCCCTTGCTTCATTTATCCAATCTAGTTGAACAATAGAAATGGCACACAACCATGCTTCCACATCCTCATCCTTTATTGAGAGTGCATCTACCATAACATCTTTCTTCCCTTTTTTGTAGATGATTTTAAAGTCACAACCCAACATCTTTGCAACCCATTTTTGTTGCTCTTCAGAGGATAATATTTGTTCTAAAATGCATTTAAGGCTATCATGATCCATTTTTACCTTGAGGTGTCTTCCCATTAGGTAGGGTCACCATTTCTTAAGTGCATGTAGTATTGCCAACATTTCCTTCTCATAAACAGCTTTGCGTAAATACTTTCCCTTGATTGGACGAATTTACAAAGAAATGGGTCTTTCATATTGCATTAAAACAACACGAATTCCATTTCCTGAAGCATCACATTCCACAATAAAGGTTTTTGTGAAGTCCGGTGTAGCTAAGACTGGTGCTTGGCACATTGCCTCTTTAAGATGTTCGAAGGCCTTTGTTTCTTCTGGAGTCCATGAAAATGCATCTTTCTTCATTAATGTTGTTAGAGGTGCTGCTATTCTCCCATAATTCTTAACAAACTTGCGATAATACCCTGTCAACCCAAGAAATCCTCGTATATGCTTTATGGATGTGGGGATTTTCCATTCCTTAATGGCTTTAATTTTGCTAGGGTCTACCTTAACACCTTCATGAGATACAATATGACCCAGATATTACACCTCTTGTACTCCAAAGAAATATTTGGAGCTTTTTCCATATAATTGTTTCTCCTCCAATAGTTGTAGTACGCTTTCAACATGATCCTTCCAAGACTTGCTATAGATTAGTATATCATCAAAAAATACTAACACAAATTTTCTAAGGAAGGGT
>APFE031103877.1:0-20000 GCA_000404065.3 Pinus taeda | reverse complement strand
TGGGTACCTTATTGCTGTGTATTATATTTATATAAAATTCCATGATTTCTGTGGGTGGGCTTTGATTATTTATTTTCAAAGGGAATGAGAGAGAGAAATATAATTATAATAGATACGTAAACACAAATTTATATTCATTAAAAATTGGTTGGATTTTTTTTTTTAATAATATTTATAGGGTCTATTAGGTCTATATGATGTTTCAAATCTATTTTAAAATAAAGTCATTATTATTGATGATCTAGAAAGTCGTAGCACTGTCCAATTCTGTTGAAATTTCATCCATAAATAGAGCTCTTGCAAGACTGACCAACATTTCTCCTGCACAGATCTTATCAAACGATCAGACAATTGCTTTGGCACTATGACTGACCAACATTTCTCCTGCACAGATCTTATCAAATGATCAAACAATTGCTTTGGCACTACGACTGACCAACATTTCTCCTGCACAGATCTTATCAAACGATCAGACAATTGCTTTGGCACTACTATATTATGCAAATGCAAATTTTCAGTGGTGCCAAAAAACTATTCTTGATTAGCCCACCAGTGGTAACTCTTTTCTTTTGGCCTCCAGAGATTCGACGGCGCATCTGATTTCCAACCATTGTGTCTGCACAAATGCCCAAGTGCACAAATGCCCAAGCCCAAAACCTGGAAGAAATCAAGGACACGGAAATCTATGTCAATAATCTATATGCCAAAAAAACTTGATATATTCTCATCCCATAAGCTTTTGAAGAATAACCTTTAACACGTAGTCCTTGAAAAGGGTCTGTTGTCCCTCAATTGAAGTTTCCTGTAGGCAATAAGAAAAAATGATTCTGCAATAAGTGAGAATTTTGAAATCACGGAACTTGGGCAAAATAGCTAGTTTGAACGGGCGAGATAGGGTTAGTGGGATGGATGTAGCAATGGATGGATGTAGCAATGGAGCCTGGTTCAGGTGCACGGAGGGTTAGTGGGAGGCATGTAGCACTGGAGCCCGGTTCAACTGCGCGGATGAAACTATTCGACCCGATGCCAAATGAAACGCCCAAACCGTTTGGGCAACCTTACTGCTTAAAGGCGTAAAAATATGGATGGTTGTTTTCTTGTAATATGGATGGTTGTTTTCTTGCTGAAAAAACAACTATTTTTAATAACATATATTTGTATCTTAAACAAACTGGCCATTTCTTTCAGCATCATTGAAAGCCCAATCTCGACTCAGGGAAAGGCAGTGAGGCCACGGTATGGTAATTTCAAAATCCATTTTGTGAGGAAAGAAGAATCCCACAACAACGACAGGATAGCCATATATTTCCATATCTTAAGCGCTCCTCTTCTCTGCACTTCCGACACGGTAAAATAGGTAGAATACAGATCCAACAAACACATGTAAGCCATAACTCCTGCAGATCCGGTGTTAAACACTGCATCAACGATCACTACCATTGGTCTGTTCTCGAATGATAGCATCCCAATCCCCGTTGTGACACCAGCAAAAAGGGCACTTATTCTCGAAACTGCTCGGAATTTACCATTAAAACCCTCCTGCTTGCCACACATAATAAACAAAATCAGTTTGGACAATATTTGAAATCACAGAAATCTTAATGAAAAAAAGCCACACAGATATTCGTTAAACTAGTTTGAACTATATTTGATCCCTACAATTTTCGGGTAGTCCTATTGGTTGAATTGAGAGAAAGGGAAAATTGGAGAGAAATTAATAATGGGTACCTGAACTTTGAAGTTTGCATCCGTCCATCCCTTGAGTTGTAAAAGCTGCAACTAAAGTCCTAAGTACCATCCATGGACTTTCCGATCCAGCCATTGGTATTACAGCCAGAGTTAATTATAGCCAATTCCAACACCTGATTCATAAATTCTGATTCATAAATTCTGATATATCAGAACAACCCTCAACATCCAGAGATTTCTAAGTCTAAGACTATAAATAAAATTAAAACTTATTTCTCAAGCATCGGATGCATTAATGTATTAGATTTTACCTGAGAAATGATCCCATGGCCAATCCTGCTATCTTCATCTATGGCGCGACCGCGCGAATCCTTGCCATTAACTTCCAGCTCTTTATCCTCATCACTCGGTTTGTTTCGATTTTTCAAATGAGAGTAACCAGTGGCCAGAGCTTCCACGATAAGTACACACGGAGCCGTGAACGTGGCTACAAGGCCAGGGAATGGGAAATTTTTCCAAGATGAGATTCCACTAGGAGGAGATTTAAAGGCGTCAGGAAGAAGAAGTTGCAGCAAGGCAGTTGCAAGAACAAGACCCACAACAAAAACCCTAATCCCAAAGATTGTGTTTCTGTCGAGCCTGTAAGAAGTGAAGGTTGCGCGCCCTAAGAGATGCAAACGCACCCCAATAGTAATCGCCAAAGCAATAGAAGCGATTGCTCTAGCCACCACAGAAGAACCGCAGCATAACGCTATTATTGCTGGAACAACTATGATGTTCACGCTACAAGAACCTGCTCCATAGACCAAATGAAACGCCCAAACAGTTTGGGCAATCCCTTTGAATCAACGGTTTAAATTGTTGCAATCGTCTAACATATAATCGTGTGGATTACAAGATGACAGGTAGGCAGAGAGGGGAGTTGATTTCAGAGGGAAACGCCTTACGGCGTAAATATATATGAACTATCACACATTATGTCGAAACTCCAAACATTGCTCATCTATACCAATAAGCTAAATCTTGTCAAACCCTTGCAACTGTTATCAAATATTTTCATACACAAGCTTCAATGGTTATATCATAATGAAATATTGATGTGCATATTCTGGTCCCCTGCAAACACAAGTTTAGTCAACACATTCAAATTCTCTATAGTAAGTCAAATATTCAAACTTCCCTGCTCATAGAAATTTCAGTTGTCAGCTCCATGTCTGTAGGACTGTCATCATTCAGGTGAACTTTTGATTTCATGCACAAAGATTCACTTTTGTGTCCTACAGGCATAACTACATCCATATGCCTTCTTCTATGTGGTTAAGAGGCTCCAATTTCACCCTTATGCTTTCTTTCTTGTGGTTGAGGCTTAGAGTAAGGAAAACTCTTTCTTCTTAGACCAAAACTTTGTCGCAGACAAATAATATCAAATATTTGTCTATTTATGTTCATAAATCTTACTTCAATAAAAGAGTATTTTATACATATAATGTAAATGATAATATGTGTAGGGATATTATGGAGAGTTTCTCCCTCTTAATGAGCATTCCCTTTAGCCATAAGTCATCAACCTATCTATCCTAATGCTATCATGCATCAACGGAACTGTTAGATCATAAAGTCAAGCCATATCATGTTCTAAAACATATATCATCGTCATAACATGTCAGTATTAGCTACTTCATCATCACATATGAACATGACATCAAATTTTACTCAAGTTAGGTCATTCAGTTTTACCATATGTCATAATTACTAAGCTCATCAAAACCTAACCACGATCAACAAAAGATATTGAATATCAATCCCATTGTTATACTTCTATCATCATGGCTACCATACCTTTCACAAACATTATTAATAGTATCAAGTTACCATCTATTAGATTCAAGGTGCTCTCCTTCTTTATGGTATCAAGATATATGAAATGATAGATGTTAGCCAAACATCAAGTATACCAATATATCAAAGATCAATATTAAGTAGCTTCATAGAGTCAAGAAGTTCATCATGTCTAAAATATAAGATACTTGTTCACTACCAAGTGCATCATTTAATAACAGGTATCATGAATCAAACTTCCATATGCATGATCCATATACTCATCATTTCTTAGGGCTTACCTTGCCATCAATATTTCATCTCAAACATAACATTGAAACAACACCATACATTCCTTGAAGTTTTTAGATAGTTGTGCACCCTCTTATTTCACATTGATAGTTGTAACACTTTGTCACCTTTTCATAAAGTGCCTCTTTACCTTTTCTAATGCTAGTTCTTCTCTTCATGCACTATCCATGATCCTCAAGAAGGATACACTTATCACAACTCCTCAAGAGGTTAGAAGCATTCAAATACCCAAATACACATGCAAAAAGTATAAGTAATTGTTGGCATTGTAGTGTTTGGCATTGATGTCAATAGGTTTTATGTTGTCACCTATGCTCTGCCCCAGTCCTCCCTTACAGGCTCATGAGAGCAGCTGAAAAATTCTAGTCACATTGAGGTAGGCCTGTGAGAGCGACTGAAGCTTATACTCAATTTCAGCTAGTGTCAACTGTGGGACCAAGACATTTCACAGGTTTTTCTCTGCATTCCTCACGCTGTTTGGAAGGAAATTGACTTGGAAATTCTTATAGGCTTCCAAAAAAAGTGAAAAAGGTCAAAAGTTTTTTGAAAAGGTCCTCTCATGATGTGAATGCATTTAGTGCACAAGTAGTGACCTTAGTGGATTGATTTGGTCCAATTTGTGCACCTTTGATCTTATCCCCAAGCTCAATTTCACCCTACATGTTTTATATACTTGATCTTGGAGCTATTTGAAGGTTGATTGTGAGTTGATGATGTATGTATGTGAGTGAGAAGGTATTAGAGAAGGAAATTATGCTTCATACCTTGAGTAGAGCCTAAATGCTTCAGTCTATGAGTGTTATTCACTTAATAATGTGCATATACGAAGCAAGTGGTAGAATAGATCAAAATTGAAGCTGCTAGATTAGAGATCATTTGGAGAAGTTTTGTATGATGCTGGGTAATGTTTATGTTGATGATTATTACACTTGATTTAAGTAGGATTTGTTGATGCATTTGGAACATATCCATAGTGTCTCTTTCTATTTATTGTATTATGCAACATTATATTATTGTGAGGGCCTGATTATATTCAGTTTATTGTGTCCACTATATGTTATAGTTTGGAGAGATTTTTCTTGTGGTGTTTATATTTTATTTGATGATGAGATCTTGTTGCTGAGAGCATGTATGCATATTTTATTTGTTGTTGAGCATAGTGTATTGGGATCTATTTTGAAAATTAATGAAAGGAGGTCCACATAGTGGTAGAGGAGCAGTGACTTCATGAGAGAGGAGCAATGATAGCGAAGCTTCAATAAAAGGAATAGTTTCTCATCCAATGGTAGTTGGGTAGTCCAATTGGAGTTGGGTGAGGATCGATTGGTTGTGGTGGCTTTCATTGGATGGTAGTTTGTAGATCCTTAGAGTACATAATCTTCTAAGTTGATCAGTAGTATCGAGTCTCCTACTTGATCAGCGTTGGAATTTTGTATATGAGTTCGAGTCTCCATGCTGATGGGAGTCAACAAGCTATGTAAAAGACCAATTGCTTGAAATAATAGAAATTCATAGCAGAGCAGCAGCAACAATGGTGGTTTTTCTCCCAGAATTGTTTCCACCAGAAATATCGTGTCTCATGTGGGATTGATTTGATTTACCTTTGATGTGTTGAGTATAGTTTCTCTCATGGTTATCTTGTTTTAGATGCTTATACTTTTAAATTCATAGATAATCTAATGTGTTGCTGGTGCATATATGTGTGATTTAGTAATTGAAGAAATAATTGATAAAAATCGTATATATATCACACTATTGATTCACCCCCTAGTAGTGCTCAAAGGTTTCCAACAATTGGAATCAGAGTGAGGCTCTTGGTTGCAACTTGATTGTTGGAAAGTAGATATGGGATTTGTTGGCAGATTTTTTTTTTTTTGTCAGAATGCTTGTCCTCACTGCTGCAAATTACAATGTATGACACCAAAATGTAAAATATCAATTCTTATATTATGGATCTAACATTTGAAAAGTAGTATGTGAAGTTTGTGGCAACGATCCAATGGCATATGAATTTTTGTAGCAAGATGTGTAATCTACAAGCATATTCATGATGATGATATGAAGAGACTAGTGGGTTTGAAATGTGCCAAAGATATGTGGGATAAGCTAGAATCCAATTTTGGAGATGGAACCACAACAAAATTGAAAATGAGAAGAAGATCAACAAGAAGAATAACAAAAAGAAGGGCCTTCAAAAACAAGAAGCTCAGCCACAAGTGTCTCATTCTTCTAGTACACATGATTCAACAAATGATGAGAAGAGATCATAAAATCATGAATCCAAAGGTATAAACAATAATTATTTTCTTTTGAGTTGTAATTTTGATGATTCAGATTAAGATCATGTTGAAGCACATAATCAAGATGAGAATGTTATTAAGGGTCTTAGAGCTTAGATTATAGACTAATAGTTTGCATGCAAGGATCAAGAAAAATTATTGTAGATCTGTGATGATAAGGAGACCAAACTCAATGAAGAGATTGTGAGCCTAAAAGTTAAATTGGAAGAAGCAGAAAAAGTTGAGGAAGGCATGTGGAAGTAGTAAAAATTTAAGGAAGATGAGTGTGAAATATTAGAAGCGAAATTGGTTTCCTTGAGAAAGTAGTGGAAGATGGAGAAGAGTACCATGGCCTTATATAATTTGTTTGAGATCCAAAGATCACCATTGGACAAATCTAGTCTTGGATATCAAAAGGGTGAATCTAGTTTGCTAACAACAGAAGTGAGATTCAAAGAAATAAGAAGTAGATCCAGTATCCAGTTAGCAAAGAAAATAGTTAGTAGCAAAAAAACAAGCAGAACCAACAGTGGAAAAGCAAGAAAAACCAACAACAAAGAAGAAAATCTCAAGGAGCTCCTACATTCAAAAGACCTTTTTCTCTTATAAATGATCGTGGTAGCTCCATTAGATTTCAAAGGAAGCAAAGTCCTTTTATTCCTTTGATGCATGAGGTACAATGTTATAGTTGTTACAAATATGGACATGTTGCAACAAACTATTGGAGTAGAATGAATAGGTCATATCAACAGTATCAACAGCCAGGGAGATTGGCCTTCAAGTATAAATGTGATTTTTATGGTTATTGTTACTCATGTCACCTGTTTGTCCATAAGGCTATAGATTGAAGGTCTAACCAATGGAGGAGAAGGAAATTGCATGCAAGGTATAGACCTAGCATGAGCAGTAAGATATTTGGTACTCTTGCTTCCTATCTTGGCCATGTGGAGTGCTTTATATGCCATATATTTGGCCATATGGCAAGAGATTTTTTTATGCCCCGCTCTCAAGGCAAAACCATGAAAAGTTAAAAAAAGGTATTGAAGGAAGAGAAGAAGCAGATGAAAGAGGACAAGAAACAACCCAAGATCATGTGGAAGAAAAAGGAGAAGCAAATTTTCAAGTAGTGAAGAGAATTGTCTTCTACAATCCATGATCATTCATGCATACTTTTAGAGGGCTGCAAAATTTATGAGAGGTGCATAACCTCAGGGGGAGTGTATGTGGAGTTTGCAGCAACACTTGATGAGTTAATTGAGTCTCATGCACATTCCGGTCCATAGGATCAACATGTCTCTTAGAGTTATATTGAGCTCAGGGGGAGCTATGCATGGTATTGAGATTCATGATTTATTTTCTTATCATTCATTCCTTTCCGCTCATGTGATTGTAGCAGTTTTATATGTCTTTCATGAGTAGAAAGATGAGCACATTTTTCAGCCATGTATATGCTTTTGGTTCCCACTGATAGGTGGTTGAAAAGAAGTGAAACCATGCATATATTTTGATCATCATTTCAGGATGTATTGAGATGACTTGTGACATGGAACAACCTTGTATGGATTGTTATATGCAATTTATTACAATCATGTCTTCATTATTGTTTCATTAGCATGTATTATGCATGGTGATAGACATGTTTTGGAGGAGTCTTATGGAGTCTTATTGTAGCCACATGTATTATCATGATTTATCATATTTTTGAGTCATTAGTCCATAGGAGATGATCATAGAAGCTATGTATTTCATTGAAAATTTATGTATAATGCTAATGGAGCCACGTACTTGTGTTGTACTATCACTTGGGTCGTATAGCCATGAGTCATGAGGTCATGTTATGGTCATATGAGAGTATGTATGAAGTCTTATATCACTACTACAACCATGTATTTATCATGTATATGTCACTTGAGTCATGGTCATGTGGATTCGTGGTCCATATGGTTCTTCTATTTGTCAAAGGAAGCATTGTTTGCGGCGGAAGCGATCATTTCAACACAACAATTGGTATCTCTACAACTTGGAAATGGCATGTGTTTAGTGGGAGCATTATTTGTTCCTATTTACTTTAGCTATACGTTGTTGGCATTATGATCTATTTGGAGGTGGTCATGCTATGCTTCATATTGTGCTATGACAATGGGGTTATTAGCATCACACGATGAGATATTTTGGTAGTTGCTTCTATGTAGTCATGGGGGAGATTGTATGTGGTTGCCTTATGTGGATATTGCTGCATATTATGATGATGATGCATATGTTGATTATGGTGGCCTTATGTTGGAATGATGCTTCTTGCTGCTAGTAGTTGTTGGATGGTATTTTTCTTTGGATCTTTATTGGATATATGTATTGCTTGTTTCTTCTATGGAGACATAGATGATTTTTTATGCATTATATTTCACCCATATAGAGATGTATTACTCTAGTGTTTACACTTCAGTTCTTAATTCCTATTCATATGGAGTTGACCCTTTGCCATTGATGTCAAAGGGGGAGGGAATTTGGATATGTATGTAGATCAATCTCACACGTTGTTGAGGTTGAAATCAATGTCAAAGGGGGAGTTTGTTGGCACTGTAGTGTTTGGCATTGGTGTCAACAGGTTCATGGTGTTGCTTGTCATGTGCATATGTACTTGGCTTCATTGTCCTAGTGGTTGGTGATGTGATTCATGATGGTTTGTGTTGACATGTGTTGGAATTGATGTTGTTCCTATGATGATGTCACACATGATGGCACACTCTTAATGGTGAGTGGTGTAATTGGATTGGATGATGATGCTTCTACAATTTGATGATGCAGATCTACATGTGATGGTGATGGTTCATGACACACTAGTTGAGTTGACAACTAAGTATTAATTAGGTCTTCATTTCTATGTTTATGAGGATGAATTATGGTAGTGATGTGATGGCTTGATGATGGTATAATAGAGGTATTTTAGGTCTAACATAGGTGTTTCAGCTTTTTCAGAGGTTTGATGGAGAGTGGAGGACTTGTTGGCACACTTGCGAACCTTGTTTGTTGGCCTTCTAGGTAAAATTGGTAGTGACATTTGGGAGACATGATTGATCCACTTATAGATATGTCTGAGGCTATGTTAGAGGTTTGAGGCTTGCACAAGATATGGAGAAGATGACCCAACAAATAGAAAAGTTTTTGGACTGAAGGTTTGATGTTTTCACCTATGCGTTGCCCCAATATCTCCCTTGCAAGCTCATGAGAGTGACTAAAAAGTCTTAGTCACATTGAGGCAGGCCTATGAGAATGACTGAAGAATCTGGCCAATTTCAAGAATGTGATTGAGACATTTCACGGGTTTTTCTCCACATTCATCACGTTGTTCAAAAAGAAATTAATTTGGAAATTACTAGAGGCTTCCAAAAAAAGTGAAAAAGGTCAGAAATTGTTTGAAAATGTCCTCTCATGATGTGAATGCATTTAGTGCATAAGTAGTGACCTTAGTGGATTGATTTGGTCCAATTTGTGCACCTTTGATCCTAGACCCAAGCTCAATTTTTCCCTACATGTTTTATATACTTGAACTTGGAGCTATGTGAAGGTTGATTGTGAGTTGATGATGCATGCATGTGAGTGAAAAGATATTAGAGAAGGATATTATGCTTTAGACCTTGAGTAGATCCTAGATGCTTCAGTCTATGAGTGTTATTGACTGAATAATGTGTAGATCTGAAGCATGTTGCAGAAAATATGAGAATTGAAGTTGTTGGAGTAGAGATCGTTTGGAGAAGTTTTGTATGTTGATGGGTAGTGTTCATGTTGATGATTCTCACACTTGTTTTATGCAAGAGTTGTTGATGCATTTGTAACATATCTATAGTGTCCCTTGTTGTTGATTGTATTATGCAACATTATATTTTTGTAAGGGTTTGATTGTATTCAATTTATTATGGCCACTATATTTTCTACTTTGGAGAGATTTTTCTTGTGGTGTTTATATTTTATTTGATGATGAGATCTTGCTACTGAGAGCATGTATGCATAGTTGATTTCTTGTTGAGAATAATGTCTTGGGATCCAGTTTGAAAATAGATGAAAGGAGGTCCGCATAGTGGTAAAGGAGAAGTGACTTCATGAGAGAGGAGCAGTGATAGTGAAGCTTCAACAAAAGGAATAGTTTCTCATCCAATGGTAGTTGGATAGTCCAATCGGAGTTAGGCAAGGATTAACTGATCGTGGTGGATTTTAGTGGGTGTTAGTTTGTATATATATAGAGAGCAAGGTCTTCTGAGTTGATCAGTAGTATCGAGTCTCCTAGTCGGTCAGTGTTGGCATTTTTTTATATGAGCTCAAGTATCCATGTTGATGGGAGTCAGAAAGCTATGTAAAAGACCAATTGCTTGACATAATAAAAACTCAAAGTAGAGCAACAACAACAAGGGTGGATTTTCTCTCAGAAGGGTTTCCACCATAAAGCTTGTGTCTCATGTGTGATTCATGTGATGTGCCTTTGATGTGTTGATTATTGTTGATCTCATGGTAATCTTGTTTTAATTGTTGATATGTTTATATGCATGGATAATATAAACTGTTTCTAGTGCATATATGTGTGATTCAATAATTGAAGTAATAATTGGCAAAAATTGTATATAGATCACACTATTAATTCACCCCCCCCTTCATTAGTGCTCAAAGGTTTCCAATATTAATAATCAAAACAATAATTAGATCAATAGGTCTAAACAAAAATAAAGACATAAAGGAGCACCATAAATTGAAAAATACTTATCTTCAATGAGAGGTGATCATCTCCCTCTTGAATTAGCCTTCAAGAGCCATGACAATCCATTTACCAAATAACATTGTTGCCTTCAATATATTTACCAACTTCATCAACAACTAGGCCTAATAAAGACTATCCCATTTAAGGATTCATCAAATCTATCACAAGTGCTTAAGTATGTTCATATCTCAAGTATTTTCCATAATCTAGGGTTTCTCTCAAACCTTAACCTCATAATATCCATCAAACCCTAACGCACAAATTGCCTAAAGTTACCTTAAAACCATAGTATTCTTTTAGGTCTCCACCATCGTTTCTTGCTTCCATCAAAAGTGTCTCCATAGGGGTGATATTCAATGACTTTTCTTCAACTAAAATTTGATACCACATTAGTTTTTCTTAGGGATATATTGTTCTTTTCTTCATTTACACATTAAATTCACCCCATAACATCATAACATTATTCATATTTACATCATTATTCAGCAACATATGCAACTATGTATAAAGAACAATATCATCATCATCAATGCAGTGAATCATAAAGGAACAATATAAGAAAATCGTTCACATATAAAGACACCAAGATTAGTTGGAGGCCATGGAAAAACCCACTATGGGGAAAAGCCTTTCAAATTCTTCTTCTTATTAGAATGTCATTGAATGATTCAACAAAAGAGAGTAAAATGATCCATATCTTCATCTATAAAACTATCTAACAAAAAGAAACTAAACAATATCCATGAGATGAACCCAATAATGCTCATACTCAACACCCTGATTCAGAAGCCTCTAATGAACTGTCACTATCTATGGTCAATTGTCGAACACTGCGGTAAATGAGTGAAAAAATTAGACAACTAAAATTTCAATATTTAGGTCTCGGTCACATGGAGGATGAGTCATGCATGTAACCGGGAGGTTTGAGTCACTACCTTGAGCCTATAAGCCAGTGACTGTGGCCAAAATAAGCCTTTGGAAAGCCTGTGATTGTGACTCAAAAACCCTAGATGCTAGTCACATGGAGTATGTGTTGTGAAATTGGTTGAAAAGCTTCAGTCGCATGGATGAGCCAGCCAGTGAGTGAATGCAGCCAATATCTCTTTGTAACATGCTTGCGACTGAGGCCCAAAACCCTAAAACAATGATGTGAGCTTTAAACCTTGCAATTTCACCTTTGTGCGAACCCATTCCTTTGTGGATCTGCCTGAGGCCTGTGCGAGCCAAAAACCAGAAAGAGAATAGAATAATGATCCACGATGATTTCTAAATGAGGTGGAGGTAATTTGTATTTATAGCCATCCAAGGGTGTCCAATTTGCTTTAGGGATGACATAATCAAATATGCACATGTGGGCTTATAATTCAAAAATACACATTCCCTTGACCAAATTTGATGATCTTTAGGTCGATTTTGGTCCTCTTGAAAAGAGGAATTAAACGAAAACATTAGCTCCATCAAATGAGTTGTATAGAGCAGAATTTGGCCCTAGTTACAAATTTTAACACGACTTAATGCAAGCAATAAGGAAGCTTAAATTCAAAGCAAATATGAAACTTAATTCTTTAGTATTGATTGAGCCTTAGACAAATGAGATAAAAGGAAAAATCAGAACCTTGTTGCAACAAGTTCGTTGGTATGGGTGAGCAACTCAATTAATTATCCCAATTATTTGTTGATGATTTAGTTATATCATTCTTTATAATAAAAAAACTCTTTGTTTTACAGGAGTTTTTGGCAGAGTGCGATCCTCTTGCTATAACTATGGGTGAGGTCAGCATTGGTAGAAGCATCGATGCTCCACCTGTGACTAAGTCACCGATTATTAATATTGGTACAACCTCTCAACAACCCACAATAGGAACTGCACCCCCCTGAACAATGTACGTCGGGATCTACACATGATGATATGGATGCAGAGCATGAAGCAATTGCACAATTTGAAATGAGGTTTCCTGGAACTTCCTATGTTACTAGCTTGAGATCGCTGTTGATCACATTTTTGGTAGATGATGAAAATGTCCCTATTAAATTAGAGAAACTTCTAGGTATTTAAGAAGTGTTTAAAATATTAACTACAACCTAAATGAAATTAACATATAGTCTGTGATTATTTTAAATTAATTATAGTATCATTTTGTAGGGAATGATGTATTTTATAGGCATTTATATGACATAACTTTGGAAATATTTGGGTCAACGATTCACACAAACTGGAAATCCCAAATTTCCAAGTTAAAAGAGGAACTTATTAACAAGATGGTTTGCATGTTTATTGACAGTACCTTCAACAAATCGGGAGTTACCTCAAAGGCAAACCTACATTTAAAATATTTGCAGTACCAATATAGGTCTCAATTGGAAAGGGAAAGGTTGCATGAGCACCCTCCATCGATTCTAGAGATGGAGTGGAGAGCACTCATGGAAAATGCACAAGAGAAGGTATTTCGAAAAGTAGGGAAGACTCCACCTGGACCAGGAAGGTATGAGGCACATTTAATAATGTAATTATGATGTTTTATCATCATTGTGACATATAATTAAGTTTTCCAATGTTTTAAATATAGGCTCCTAGATACCTCCAAAGCCACATATGATAGAATAGCCAAACATGGGTAGCATCATCTTGGCTTGGGTGGTTACTCTAAACTGACTACAAAACTTGTAAGTATATAAAAAAATAATTTGCATCAAAATTATAAATTTTTAACAATTTTAATTTAATATCTCAAAAGAAGAAAAATTCATGTTCTAATGAAAATTTGCAGGGTACACAATTCAAACAGGCTTTCATGGAGGAAGACCTAAAGCTTGCTTTCAAGTACATCTATTAAGCCATGGTTTAACAAAGGACAAACTTGGCATCTTCATAGTCTTCCAACATCGAACATAACACTCAGGAAAATAAAAGCAATGAATAAATTTATAAATCATTACTTGTAAAATTTATTGGTTATTATTTTTTGCCATAAAGTAATGTGCTTGATTGTAAAAATCAAGCTAGCAATGTAGATACAACACATGAGCCTACTGATGGTGGAGTGCTTGATCTTGAGACTCATGTTCAACTCGGTACTAGAGGTATTTCATGTGTTATAAAAAAAATTGTAGTATGGAATACAATTAAAAATATTTAAATGAAAATGGTATATTAATTATAACCTTTCTTGTCTATACACCATAGCATGTATAGGATGTGGCCAGAGAAGAGGAGGAACATATGGCCACATCCGAAAGTATTATGTTTCCCCCAACTACTAAAGCAGGTAAAGAACATTATACTATTTTTATTAATAAAACATTTGTGATAATAATAACTATAAATATGAATTTAACATTTATTTCTTATTGCAGTTGATGCTCAGCCCCACTTGCAGCAACATAGTCACAGGAATAGGTCAACAACAATACATAGTACACTAGAGCCCACAACTGAAGGGGCCCAAGATCAAGACATCATGGCTAATTACACATTAAAAAAGAGAAAGAAAGCTGATAAAAAATGTCTGAACTTGTTTCTTTAGATCCCCCTTTTTTAGTATGACATTTTTTACTGAGAGGTTGAATGCCTCATGGCATGTTCACATGTAAGTTTAGACTATCTTAATAAAAAGTTGTGATTTTTCCATTGCAAAAAATTAGAACAATTTTGTTTCATATTGTGTAAACATATTCTTTGTGACACAAGGAGGGTGTAGAATACAATATATTTGATAAATTTGAGATATAAGTCAATTAACTCTGTTACGAACACCAAAAGCCTATAATTAGATTCCTGCGTTAAACTAAGCCTTTACACAATCTATGTCCATGATAAGTCAACTATCTACTAATTTGTATACCTATCCCACTCCACCATACACTACCACACTGCTAATTTAGGTGCCAGCTACTCCTACTTCAATGCCTAATCACAACAATTTGGGGTTATAATTAAAATTTAAGTATATATGTGTGTAATGTCCATGGTGGGACATATGAATTTTCGTCCCCGAATTACCCATCAATGATTATAACCGTAAATGGGCTAACAATGGTATATCTCATCATCTCAAAATGACCCGACAGACGAAAATTTACAATTCCTGCCATCATCACTTCAGACTATCTCATGAATGACCCTTGCTATAGATTATATGCATGAATTTAGGGAGGGTCACCCCCTCTACCTATCCTATGATTGATTGTGACAGCAAGTGAATAAAGGACACCTGACAAATTTTTGTTGAAAAGACCCCCTAATTATAAATTGTACTTTGTTCCCCTGTTCTCACAATCAATCATAGGCTAGGTAGAGGGGATGGTCTACTAGAAATTCATGTATATAATCTGTAGAAGTGGTCATCTATGAGACAATGTAAAGTGATTATAACAAACATGGTAATTTTTCATCTGTTGGATCATTTTGAGATGGTGATGATAGACCAGTGCTAGCCCATTCAAGGTTATAATCATTGATGAGCAATGTGCAAAGGAAAATTCATACATCCCATCATGGAAATTACACTCATGTTTACTTAAATTGTCATCATAATCACAAACAATTGTGAATTGACATCAAATATATGTTAGAATTTTGTTAGACTATTATAGATTAGAAAATGCAACCAATATATAGATTAGTTACAATAAATATAGTAGAAATTAATATATTAGCCATTCCAACAGTGTTGACTAATATATATTGAGACTAATCTTGATGCTTCATGGGATGGTTTATCAACTCGTCTCATGCTTTATCCCAATATTCATTGAATGTCATAATATTTCTCTGAGGTTTTATTCAAATTCTGACAATTTATAAGACTTGTAGCCTTCCACTATATGCATGGCTCTCTAGCTTCAAGTGGTACACTAAGTCTAGGTTAATTAGTATATGTTTAATGAAGGTAGTTTATTGTCCTTAATTCATATTCAGAAGATATTGCAAACATTTCCTCATAGGTATGGGCTCTTGTAGGTTATTCATATTCTCTATTTTCTTAGTTTGATCGATATTAGAAGTCTCATGCTCATAACACACACACATATGCATATGCCAATATTTATCCAATATTAATAATTAAGATCTATACATCGAACATATCTCTCAGCTTCTATACTCCTGTTCAGACTTCAAATCTTATATATGTATGTGAATATACCGCTTTGTCCTATTCAAGTACGATGACTGTAGTTTTTAGACTAGGTCCGATCTTTTAACAATGCACTTTCAAACTTAATTTAGATACCCTGTTTAGAAAGTGAATTTCAGTCTTTAATCATGATTAATACTTGTTTCTGGATTTTTGAAATGGTGTAACAATTCAGCTGCCTAGTTTAAAAAACAATGCTCATGCATATCATTTGGATGAGATCTGATCTATTGAAGGATAAATGTGCAGTTATTAATTTCCAATGTTATTAAATTTCTCATTTTGGGCATCTAAAAACATCATCGAGTACACTCTTCGCTAAATATTTTATACAAACCCCTCTTATCTATTCCCATAAACCCCTAAGTATTTCGTATCTATGATTAATGAATGTATGAATGAATGTTACATGCTAATGAATAATTGCTATATGTTTCTTTATGTACATGACATTTTTTTATATTATGTAAACATATTCTTTATGATAAAAATTATTGAGATGAAATATTTATGGATTTACGAATGAATGAATTAATTTTTACTTTTTATTTTTTTTTAATGTATATTAATGTTTTGTTTTCAACTATTTCCTATATAGTATATATATTGGGTATTGGGGATTTGAGAGTGATGTGGGGGGTAGGGGGGAGGCATGAGAGCTTCCAACTTCACGTGGTTGACACTGTTCAGTAGAGAATAAAATAGGATTTAGCTAATCTTGGAGAAAAACACCCTCAGTCCAACAGAGTAACAACAAATTTAATGTTTACTTCTCTACTACTTTGTCAAGTGGAGGGAGGTTTGCTCGACCAAGATTAAACTACTCCAACAATTTATTCTCGAAACCAAGAGGAGCTCATTTAGATTTCAATATTGTCTATATTAGAATCTCCATATTAGAATGATTTTGTTTCTTATTGTCCATATTAGAATCGCTATATTTCCTTTGTTGTCCTCTTCTTGGAAAATACAATGTTCAACCGTTATATCATCTCCACAATCCATTAGTGATTCATGTTTAAAAAAAATGACAGACGTTAAAAAAACCTAGAACTGATCTTCAGAACTTTAAAAAATGAAACAATTACCATAATATCAAAATAGAAAAGTACAATTCTACAGATACTTCTCAAACAAAGTGTCACTATTGATTAAGACAACCAATATTTCCATCATCTTCACTAATAGCATTTGGGGCATCTATGAATTCCAAACATACTCCTGCATAGATGCCATACACGCTACTGGTGAAGCTGGGAGGCAATATTGGTTGTCTTGACCAGTGTCAATGCTCTGTATGAGAAGTATCTACAAAATTACACTTTTATGTTTTGATATTGTGGTAATTGTTTCCTTTTTTAAATTATAGCATCGACTAGTGAACAAGGTAAATAAAAATATAATGTTAATTTTATTAATGAATAATAACAAAAATATCAATTTAACATTTATTTTTTGTTACAACTGATGATCCATCCCTCTTGCAGCAACCTCGACAACTTCATGAGTACACGACGAGGCCATAAAAAATAAAGAAAAAGAAAAAATGACTGTAATAGGTATATCATTAGAAACATCACATACCATATTATGAAAACATATTTTTGATGATATTTTTTTTGAGATGAAGTATTTTGCGTCTATGATTAATGAATGAATGAATGTTATATGTTAATGAATAATTGATATATGTCCATTTATGTACATGATATTGTTTCCTATTATGTAAACATATTTTTATGATAAAATTTATTTAGATGAAATATTTTGTAGATTTATGAATCAATGGATGTTTTCTATTTGTTTTTTTTTTTATGTATCTTAATGTCTTGATTTTAAATATTTCCTATATAAAGATATATTGGGTATTGGGGAATCGCGAGTGATGTGAGGGGGGGAGGGGGTGCATGAGAGCTTCCATTTTCACGTGGTTGGCCCTGTTATGTAGAGAATAAATTAGGAATTGGATAATATTGGAGGAAAAAATCCTCAATCCAACATAGCAACAAAAAAGTCCATGTTGACTTCATTACTGCTTCGTCGAGTGGAGGGAGGTTTGCTCTAAGATTAAACTACTCCAACAATTTATTCTTGAAACCAACAGGATCTCATTAAGGTATTCATGCACACAAGTCTTTTTAATTATTATTTATTCATGTAATTAAATTTAATATTTGGTCAAATTTAATCTATGTTTTCCTCATTAGTCTCATGAATATATGTAGGACAACTAGTTTCAATTTGGATGTTGAAGTGGAATAACTATTTGAAGAAAATAACACAAAATGGTAAGGGTTTAGGTGAGACAACATTTTTTATTTATTTGTCTTGTATGTCTTGGTTGAGTGGGAGTTAAATAAAGTTTTATAAGAAAAAAGAAACTTTTCCATGAAAATAATTCATGTAGTATTTGTCTTTCTTTGACAATTGCGTTTTTATTCGAGTGAAATACCATAAATTGTGATTTTTCATGCAGGGCAGTAGGAGAAATTTTTACTCGATTAATTGGGCATGAGGCACTGTGATCCGAATCAGATCCATAAACGACTGTCATAGAACCGTGACTAAAACAAGTCAAACAAATCCTTGAAGAATCCAAACCACAGTCAGAAACACCCTGAACCAGTGGCCATGGCAGTCGGCGCGAAACGACGAGGACCTCAGTCAATGCGCGCTGATTGAGGCCCATGGAGACTGCGCAAGAGGGCAAAATAGCCCATGGGAGCCCCATATCAGGAAAAGGAGCTGGTTTCGATGTGTGTTAGCGAATGCGCATCGCTGGGCAAACATGGCCGAAATGGTAGAGCTTAAGCACTTGGTCATGTTGGGAGCCAGGGGATCGCGGGTAGAAAAAGGTAAAAAGTGCCAACGTATGACGGCGGGACCCACAACCTGGAAACCGGCAGTTTGATCGAGACACCCTTGAACGGTAAGCGGTTTTGGAGAAAACAGAGCGATCATAATCAGCGATCGACACGTGGCAGCGGAGGAGAGAGAAAAACCGCCGCGATTGTGTGTTATCGGTCGAGCAAGTCAACCATGCTCAACGTGCGAATGATGTTGATATGGAGGAGCCCAGATCGGATGGCTGAGATTGCACCCGATAGACAAAGCGGAATTGATAGGGGATTAAGCCACGATTTAAGAGGATTTGGAATCCGTTGATCGCCATGGTGGAGAAAGCAACGAATCGACAAGAGGGCTGGCGCAGTTCCGATGGAGACACGTGGCTACTTCCTGAGCATTATGGTGACGTCGAACAGGGAATTCCAAGCACACAGGCGATAGGTGAATAGACGTAGGAAGGAGAGGAAACAAACATACACGGAGGTCGAATGGCTAAAGCCATGAGAAAAGATAGTGAACGAGAGATCAGAAGAGAGATTCAGATCGAAGAGTCTAAGCGACCAAGAGAGACAGTGAACAGTGAACCCTGAGAGGAGGACTGAGCACAGAGAGCAGTAAAGCCAAGCAGAGGAGACAGAGGGCCAAGCTGACCACAGGCAACATCGAGCACCAAAGGGCTTGAAGAATCAAGCCTTCCCATAGAGGAATCTACCTGGATTGAGCATCACAGTTGGCTCTTTCCACTGTAGACCGAGAGTCGTAGAGCACGTAGGAAGAATAAGAGTTTGTGTACTCCAAGTGGCTTGGGGAATCCAAGAACCACCCTGCCAAGCAAAATCTGCTTCAAGAGAACTCATATTGAGTCCCTACATTTGTAATTCTCTACTTAAAGACACAATAAAACAAGGTCACCACTGAAGCTGGACTGGAGACGTAGCCCTGGAGATTAGGGTGAACTCCTTATTAAAAACTGTTTGTTTCTAGTATTGCTTACTCTATTTCTCTGCTGTCTTTCCATTCAAAATGTAAGTGTATTGGCAACCTGATTGATCCGTTGTTTCAATCACACAGAACACACACCAACACATGAGTCTGTAATACCTTTGTTTATTAAATCTTCAACTGAGGTCACTCATAGGGTGAGAATCAGATCAAGTGGTATCAGAGCTCTAG
>APFE031103869.1:0-50017 GCA_000404065.3 Pinus taeda | reverse complement strand
CCATCCTAGATGAATCTTTGTTCTTGCAGGACGTTTGTTTTTGAAGCATCTGTTTGAAGAATGACTGGTTTTATGACGGTGCTTACATGGATGAAGATCAAAACAGTGATCTTTCAAATGGCCAACTCGATCACAGTGTTGGCATTTCACGATCTGTTGTTGTTGTTCCTGTGGAAGAGGAGCAGAGTCTGGAACAGCTGGAGCTGAACTGTCATGAGGAGCAGGTGAACTGTCATGGATGAATCCAGCACTCTGAAACTAAATGGGCTTAGCATAGTCTGGAATATGAAAGGACAAGTCCTTGTCATATCCAAGACCAGTTCTGTGCTTGTTGTGGACAAGTTGTTCCCAAGGTCTGATGATGGGCTTGGGAAGTGGAGACGGAGTTTCTGCATCTGCATGTACAACTGCTGCTTTATTTGAATGAACATGAACATTATTGACATGCTGCTGATGGGTGGTTGTCTCAATGTTCTGAACAAAAACAGGTTCAGAATGGTGTCTATTTTGATGTAGCTCTTCTTGTTGTAGCTGTGATTCAAGCTGCAAAAAATCAATCTTTTCCTGAGCATTTTGTAGACATGTCTGAATTTCTGAAAGAGATCCTTTTCTGATTTGTAATGTGTCATCAATAGTAGATTGTATAAGAGTTTTCAAGAACTCTAATACTTCAATGATTCTAGCCATTTTTCTTCAATGTCACTTAAAAAACACAACTGAGGCAACAACAATAGAAAAATAATATTGTACTCTTACTACAAGATCTTGTAACGGCTTGTCAAGTGGCAACAATGTCGCGCAAATGGTTGATGGAGCAGGACCTGAGTGAGCTAGATGTTACCAAGTTGCATCCACTTTCTCCAGAGGTCATTTCTCGTCAAGCTACAATAAACACTGGTACAATTGGGCACATGGTAAATCAACAGTCCACAGTTCGTTTCAAGAATGAACTGGAGCGTAGCATCACTATTAAACTGGGATATGCCAATGCAAAAATATGTAAATGTGAAGATGAGCATTGTCCTCAACTTCAAACTTCAGAGCATCTGGCTACTGTGGAAATCATGCGTCTTAAACATATAATTATTTTGCAAAACAAAATTGATCTTATCCAGGAGAGTGTAGCTATCAACTAGCATGAGGCGGATCTTCCAAAGAATGACAAATTTTAATATACATATTTTGCACACAAAATTAACAGTTTTGATACAGCACCAAAGAAGCTGCAGAACATAAATCTCGATAAATAGCAACAGACAGGAAAATGAAGCGACTGGGTTTTGCAATTGTGCATCTCAAAAACAATTATGTTACACACAAGGACCAATCTCTCTTAATATGGTAATTTCACTTGCTAGCTAAGATTTCTCCATTTGAAGTGGTAACTCCTTCAACAAATATTCCAAGATAAAAGCTATTCCAGTCTTCAAAGCTGATGCTATAATACAATTTATCGCCTTGCTCTTTCAACACTTTAATATAAGACGCCAGAATATTTTTATTTAAAGAGCACAATTAACCAACTTAATCAATACACTGCGAACAAATTGAGCAACTTTGCCTATTCTCTCTCTTGACCACCACCGCTCTTGTGACAGATTATTAATGTGTTTCCAACGTACCTATGGAATTTCACCTCTTTCAAGCCACAGTACTGATTTTGACATAATCTATATGTTTCATCACACAATAAACACTGTCCAGTGATTCAATTATTTTGTAGACTTCAGTTTTCATATGCACTTTTTGCAGTCCAATAACAAAAGAAAATTCACTGCTAACAACTTCCCAATATAGCTTTAGTAGTCTACAATTGTAATCTTGCTCCCATTTCTTGAGCAAATGTGAAAGACTCAAGATCGGTAACTATGTACATGGCGCATTTCACCAAATTGAAGAAATAAAAAGAATGGTTAGCTGGTTACAAGAGATTAATGTTACAACTGCCTGAAATAGCTGAAAGGAATGTGATGCATCTGAAAGGAATGTGATGCATCTGGATAGTTCCTGGTCCGCCTCTAAAAATGTCTCAAAGTGAACCCATTTACATGTTGTTGTATCCAAAAATAACCAAAGCAAGCAAAAACCTACACGCACATCGGTCAGATTCAGGCCTAATCCCTCCAAAACCCTCGCGTGTGTAAATCACTCAAAATGGAGCAGCTAACATTCTTTAAGAAACACATCTGCAACATAGCGCCATAAAAACACTCTCTCACTAGTCCAAGAGACATAATTCAACAGCGTTCCATATTCATTGCAATCAGATAAGGTTATATATCAGCAACAATGGTATATGGTGAACAATGGTATAGCGTAAATATGTCACTGTTTAGACAGCGTTTCTCTAACCCACTTATATCAGACAGTATCGGATACCAGACTTACCAAACTGCGCATTTTACATTCAACAATACCAACAGTTAGAGGCTTCTCATCTCATACCATAGTACAACTGATTTAAAAAAGGCGTTTCTCTAACGGGAACAGATGGCATTGTCCCTACATCGCCATTGTGGAAAGAAAAGGAAAATGAGTCCGATTAGGCTAGGGAAAATGAATTGATCTGCGGAACTGGAGATGACTATGCTGGGAATAGTCACGTGAAAGGAAGTTTGTATCTTTTGTTTGAGCGTTCCTTAGTTTTGCAATCACCTGTAGCTACACCGAGAAGTTCCTTTCATGCAGGTATGACTCTTTTAGGACGCCTTCTCCATTAACAAATTTTTCATCAAAACCAGTCTATGAAGCTGGGGTTGATACATCATCAAAATTCAAAGGAATTTATAACAAGAGAGCCTTGTCAAACAGCATTTAAAATGTCGACTATTAAATATCATACAACGTTTCATTCAAAGGGCGGTGAAGCAAATACAGTTCATGCACATATTCTTGATATACAAGATGGAACCGGTTGCAACTCTACGGAAATATTCTTTAGACACAAGATAAAACGGGTGCATATCAGGTTCGACAGCGTGTCAATGGAATTCCAGCAAATAGGCAACATGATGTGACTATAACTTGGAAGATGCACTCATATATCAAACAACGTTTTAATACAGATACCACATCGTTTCATATCAGCTCATATCCTCTCAATACGTATATCAAACCAGAACATCGCTCATATATCAAACAACTTTTTTAATACAGATATCAACAACGTTTCATATCAGTTCAAATATCAAACAGCGTACAGATATCAAAAGCGTTTCTAATACCAAAACATCGTTTCAAATACCAGATAGCAGTGGAAAGAGAAGATACGGTACACCTTCAGGCGTTCTTTGTGAGGCAGGGGTTTCCTTTCCTTCAGGCGTTCTGGTCAGGCAGCGTTTCAATGTCAGGGAAGATGGGTTATGGCAGAGGCAGTGCAGGTGTGGCAGACAGAGTGCAGGTAATGAAGGCTAGGCCAGCGCTATTCAAGGGAGCTGTACAGGGAAAATCAATATGCCATTTTTTTATTTTTTTTTAAACTAAGGGATAAACAGGCCACAAATCATGGCTCTGATACCATGTTAAACACACATGGTGAGTGAGAACAAATAGTAAAGATAAAGCATGCAATTCAATTTTATTAACAATTTGATATACATTTATAGTACATTATGTGACCGTTGGGATTCACATCCCAAGGTCTCTTAGACTGCTTTTGTCCATTCGCCTTCCACACTAACCCATTGAGGATTAGGTGTCCAACATCGGCAAATGTCGCAGGCCCACCGACAACAGATAGCAAAGCCACTGCAACTTGCAATGCTACTTCCCAAATTGAGTCATCGGGAACAGTATAGGCACACAATGGCCCTACAATCAAAAGAACTATTGCTAGATTTAGAAGTGTTCCAGGTGTGTTAGGATTAGTGGCTGCTGAAAGTATACCAAGCTCCTCTGCTTTTGAAAGAAGGCTGAGGCTTTCAATTTTAGAAAGAGAGAGACCAAACTTTTCAGCAGCAGATAATAGGCCTGCCTTCTCTGCTTTGGATAGCAATCTCAGCTGTTCCACCCTTGAAAGCAACTTTACTGATGAGCCCTCAATATTATTTATTGGTCGTAAAACAACAGTTTTATCACCCAGTGGAAAAACCTTAACCTGCATGATTGAAGAAAATTATTAGCTTGTTATCCCAAAACAAGAGGTCAAAGAAACAGAAATATGGATAATATACCAATACCTAATTTGATCGCAACATAAAAAATAATCACCATCAACAATTCAGCAGCTTGATTTGTACACAAAAATAAGATGTGTACTTGAAAGAATTCACATGTATTCTCTATTGTTTTCCTGTACAGCAATATGAATCACCTGAGCACATAATGTTGCCAGAGAGCTGCAGCAAAAACTTGCAGAATACCTTTCTGTTATTCAAAAGAACCATGCCTACAGTATCTGGAATGTTAATGAGTGAGTTTGTCATGGACAACAGTGTTTTTGATACATACTACAAATAGCTAAGATGACCCACATTGAAATATTCAATTGGCTGAAGTTTGTATGGCAGTCCCTTACTTCTGAGTTTATAATTTTTTTGGTCCACACTTGAAGATTAGATCAAATACTACATAGGCTAGATAGTGTAATAACTAATTACTGATGTTTTCGGCTGCATCTTGTATGTACATAGCGTGGGGGTCATTAGATATTTTGAAATAAGTGCCTTTAGGGAACGTGCAAATCCAAAATCTGAAAGTCGTGATCTTCTTCAATTTGGTAGTTGTTACAATGTTTTTCTTATTATGATTTCATGAAAGATGGGGTCATACACTGACATACAAATCAATTTGCAGGAAAGTATGACAGCCAAAAAGCAACAGGGAAGGACACATTAGGTCGCCAAAGACATATATATGAACACACCCAAGGGTCATTACTATCCTTTGTGAAACCCCTTTGGTTGGAATTTCTACATGAATAACCAAGGGATATGTCACTGGTGTTTGCGATGACCACATAGTAACATACACGTTTGTGCATGGCACTGTTATCTTTGTTGGCTATAATTGTTGTAGTAGCCTTTGTTAAACTAGTACAAAACCATTTATATTCATGTTTGATGAAAAGGAACCCTGTTCAGTTTCTTAGGAGTGTTTTAGGCATCACACCCCTACTTTATAATTACTTATTGTTCCTATATGCTAACCTGTTAAAACTGCAAGCATGTACTTGATATGCATTGGTTAAAACTTAATGTGTTGGTTCAAGTCCCAGAAATTGAAAATGCATTGATATTTTTTATGGTGCTTCTAAGAAGTCGCTAGTGCCATCTCTTGGGTTATCTCCATGTTAGCACATGTATGTATGCAATTATCAGAACTCGTGTTTTCAATTCTACAACCATGTTAGTGAATGAAAAGAAACTCCCAAGGACACTTGTTTGGAAACTCATAGAGCTGGAAATGTTAATTGTCATTTGCAAATATAGAATGCTATTTGTACGCCCTAGAAAATAGTTGTGCTTAAGAGTGTTGTTATGCTTGTCTTTGTAGTTTCATATTGCTTGTTTGTGGAAAAAGGACCTCGGAGAACACTGCAATGGGACTAGTGTTTGACATGCATATTAGAAAGTGTCTTTGATGTAAATATAGCTTGCTTTTATGAATTCCATCAGGTACATATACATGCACGATGTTAGGAATAGAATGATGCATGAAAGTTTCCTTACATATTTCGATAGGTTTTTGCCTATGTGGGTCACATGGTGTATATATGTAAGTTGTGTAAATGCATCTTGTAAGCTAAAACTCCATAATTTTTATTTGAAATCTTCCTACAGTAGCTATGAAAGAGAAAACATAAAAATAATTCTTGTTAAGATTATCAAGCTGACAAACAATGGTCAATAGGAGTGAAGTTATAACATACATACATAAAGCAAAATTGAAAAGACTGCTTAAAACAAAAAATACTAACCAAAAAAAACACAAGTAAAAACATGTATAAAATAATATGATGTTGTAGGAACCGCTACAACTTCTTCTAGGAGTTGTTCAAGGGTTCCATACAATGATATACAACTCTCCTATTCATTTGGGTTTTGGAAGTTCAAGTATCCCAAAAGAATGTTGAGGAATTGGATGAAATGCCACTCCTATCATTTCGTGGTCAACTGTGTTATGAGAAGGAAAAATTTGGTGATTAGATGCCTATTGTATGTGGAAATTTCAAAAATATGTGCTCAAGACAAATTCAGAAATTTCACCTCATTTACTTGAGGTGTCCCACTTGATTTCATGTGACCTCTCAACCTTATGGCTGAATATGATATAAATTATACCAAGATATATTTACTTCTATCCAACCAAATACATAAGGCAGCATAAGAAAATAAACATTGAACATATGTATTTCAAGGGAACTATGGTTCCAACACTTAAGGAACAATCCCAACATATAACAGATCTGAAGATAACTTATAAACATTAAATTTGTTAGAAACAAATCTGCCCTCTTAGCTTGTTAATTTTAGGTAAGTTCTATGCTTAGAGCAATTTATTTCAATTTTCACAGTTAGCTCAATATCTTTTCCAGATTAGCAATCACATCAGCGTAATAGTAAATTGCATATAGAACATAAACATAAATTGCAAAAGACAAGCCAAGACAAGAGGACACAAGATGTGGCACTAGCCAGGGGAAAACCCCAATGTGGGGAAACCCTTGATCAATTTTTCTTATATGTTCCTCAATAGTTCAGCAGAGCGAGAGAGATAGTACATTTACAACAGAAGTCAACATTTTGACTTATCTGAATAGGAGCATAGATCATCTCTAAGAAGATGATACATGAGGTAGCTGAACTCAGTTGAAGATACACTGCTTCAACTGATTCTCCAAGGTGACTCCATCACCATGCTCCACCGATCATTGTGTTGCACGTCATCATCATGCTGTGCTGCACCCATCATCACTATGCTACATTTCATCATGCTTCACTAATCATGACTGTACCCATCATTGTACTGCATCATATACCATTGTTGTCCCATGGCTGTACCAATGCAACACCATGTCCAGCAACACTGATCTACACCATGCTGCACCATTACTTCTATCATGCTACCACCCTGCTTTAGTCATGCTGTCATACTATTAGCTGCTGGCTAAGGCCTATGGCCTAGCCTAGTAGCAAGATAGACTATGATCCATGCAATAGTCAACACTTTGACCCAATACATGACAAACTCTCACTCCAAGTTTGCTACCCCACCACTGTGGAAGCTGTCACTAATCTAGGGCATCTAATCTGCCCTCATCTCATTGACTTCCATAGTTTGCCTTAACACGATCCAAATTTGATCCTCATCTAGGATCAAACACCTACAAGAAATGTCATAAATAACATACCTTAGCTCCCTATTTTGAGGTCTGATTTGTTTGCTGCAAACTAGGCCTGGTTAGGGCATATCACAATCCCTTTGCCAGCCTTCTTTTCTGCCCAGATTTACTCCAAGGTGATGCGGCTGCCCTTCCTGGTGGGGATGACACCCTTCACTGTAATCCTAGGTGGTTCTAGCCCTTACAAAGTCCTCGGCCTGCCCTCAATCCCTGCGACATACTACAGCAAGCTTCCACATGCCTGCAACAACCTTGTTAAGGGTTTGTCCACCCTCAAATATACTCAAAATAGTCCCTCCTTACCTCGGTCCTCTAGCAAAACTCCTCGGCCCTCCTTCCAACAATATGGTCACTTGAAATGGCCTTCGGTTAGGGCATCATAGACCTACGGCTAGGGCAAGATAGACCTGCGTATTTGAGTAGCGTGTATAGGCCTCCTCCACCGTATTATATCTCCATGCTTGGACTACGGCTAGGCATCCTTTAGGCAGCATATAGAAGTAGGGATCTTCTCTCTTGGATGGCGGGTAGACCATCCTCTTTAGGGCTGCAGCTAGGGCAGTTTTAGATCTCTTCTTGATTGCGGCTAGACTAAGGCTAGGGCTCTTTGTTTAGCCTCCTTTCCTCCTACATCTAGGGCTTCATCCTCCTAGATTTCTCTTCCACTAAAACCCAAAGCGAGTGGAGAGAAATCAAGAGTGAAGTGTGTGTCCTAATGACTCTCATGCCACTTCCCTTTATACTAAAACGTTGAGCACACACGGAGGTTATTTGGTTGCTGGCCAACCTTGACGAATTCTCCCATAACACAAATAAATTCATATCTTTATGAATACTTATCAGAATCGGATGATCTTTAGATCAATCCTACACCTCTCGATGAGAGGAGTCCAAGAAAAATACCAGCTACCATAAATAAGATGACCCACATGGAGTTTGGCCCTAGTTTCCAATTTTAACACTCCCTCCCAACTAGGGAGAACTCCATATGTTGATCCATCTGCCAAACTGTACTATCTCTACCATCAGTGCCCTGCACTGCTCTGCTTTGCTCTACTGAACCATGAAGAAGAAGAATTGATCGAGAATGTTTCATACCATTCTCTACTGACCTGAAGTCAGTCCCATATGAAGTGAGTGTGTCATACCATTCTTATTGATCCCGGATCAATTCAAAAAGAGAGTGAGTTATGTCACTCTTACTGACCCAAAGTCAGTTCCAATTGATCCCAAATCAATATCAAAAGAGAGTATCTCAAACCACTCATACTGACCCGAAGTTAGTTTCATTGATCCGAGATCAATATCAAAAGAGTGTGTCTCAAACCACTCATACTGACCCGAAGTCAGTTTCATTGATCCCAGATCAATATCAAAAGAGAGTGTCTCAAACCACTCATACTGATCCAAAGTCAGTTTCATTGATCCCAGATCAATGTCGGTCATCCTAGCATAGGGAGTACCGTAGATACACAATGTGTCCATCGGTACTACTATGGTCCCTAACCCTATTTCCCTACTGACTGGCCAAATGAGAGTTCCCATGAGTCCTAGACTGCATGGGTAGGATTCCTTGACAGGAGAACCACTCATCCTGTCCATAAGTCGCCACAAGGTATCACAGGGGAAGGTTGAACCATTCACCCTGTACACAACACACCATTAGGGGAGGGTGAGTCGCCTTATGGTCGCTTATTGCTCCAAGAAGTACCCCAAGCCCCTCAAAGCTCCTAGAGTTCAATGCATGCATCATACAAGACCCTCATAAGAGGGTCCCTCAACAACTCCAAGTCATTTTGGAAAGTCACAAATTTGAGATTTCCTCGGGACTTTGACAGAATGTCTGCGGCCTGCACATCAGTCCCAATGCGATGGAGCCTTCTAGCTCATCGATGTACCATATCCCAAATAAAGTGGTACCTGATGTCTATATGCTTGGTGTTGAAGTTTCTAAGTCTACTTAGAAACCCTCCATGACCTTTATCTGATTTATTCCTACCTACTTGTTCTGTTACTTAACAAGTTATTTTACAATATTAATATTGAAAATAAACACTAGTGCTGCTCAACATATTACAGATCAACAACTAAAATAAACGGAAACAATCACACCATATGACAACATTATTTTTGGACCAATGTTCCCGGAAAAACCAAATGTGGGAAAACTGGTGCAGCTATCTGAGGGTTTTCTTATTAAGCAATATCAAAGTACAATCTGGGGGACGAAACTGGCCTAACCAACAGAGAATTTCCTAGGCAGTAATACCTCTAAGTTAGAGACAAATCTCCTGGCTGAAACCCCAGAAAATCCTTCTGGTAGCTCCTTAGCTCGAATCTGCCCCAGAAACCCCAACATTTTCCCTTTCTAGACTGCATCAGCCCCTCTCTACCCAGCGCTGGCCTTGCATCACCCTGGATGGCTCTGCATCAATGTTAGGAGGCCCTGTGTCAGCCTTTTGGCCCTCTGCATCAGCAATGCTGGCCTCTCTGAGGCTTTGGCAGCTCCGAGCTACCTCTGCGTGGCCCTACGTGAGCCCTAGCGGCTACTGCATCACTCTCTCTAGCTACTTGCTACTCTTTCAGGACTATCTTTGCCTCTCTGTCTCTCTATACTTAATGCCCCTTAGTTGCAACTCCCAATCACTAATTCTATCTCTCTTAGCAAACCCCGCTCTAGAAGAAAAGAATGACTGATCACTTTGGTGTACTCTCGTGACCCTCAAGCCTCCTCTTATACTTTTCTCGTTGACATATCAACGGCCGAGATTAAGTCCCTAATCAACGGCTAAGATTAGATCTGGCTTTATCCATGTCTTTTGGACAATTCTAACACAATTTTATATTAATCCACATTAATATTTTAATTTCCCTAAGTTTAAACTTAGAGACTCCATTAAAAATATTAGTTATTTTAATATCTCCCAAACTGTTTAGAATCTGCCCAAACCCTTTCTGAGTATTGGAGATCTCATGTGCCCCAACCTCTCAACCAAATTTCGTGGCTAGAGCACATCCGATGCTACAACAAATCAACACTCCCTCTTAGTGAGGATTGTGCTCTAACACTACTCCTCACTGAGTATTACTGTGATTATCTGGCATCGGTCCCTTTGGTGATGCTAGGCCTGCTACCCACCATCCTCTGCATTGATGTATCCTATACTTCTGCCCATGGTTCTGCCACTGCCACTGCCACTGCAACATCTGTACGATAGCTCCCTCTACATTCGTGCTGCTACCCATGACTCTGCCACTACCACTGCTGCATTTGCACTGCATCTCCTCTCATCATGTTGCATTATGCTACCCACTACTGCATTACAACTCAGTTGTTGAGAAGTAATTAACTGATCTCCCAATTCTGACCTCTCTGTTAGGCTAGAGACACCCGCTGATGCTGAAGCTCCCTCTGCCTTTGATAAGTGCTCCCTCTCTGACCTCTATGTTGTTGCAACAACTCTCTGGATCTCGCACCGTTGCACACCTCTCTGTGTCATCTTGCATTGATGCAACACTCCCATGCCTCTTGCACTACTGCAGCCTACTAGCCTTGTGCTATCCTGGGAATCTTGCACTGTAGCTCTCTCTACCACTCCATCCGCATCCATCTCTACCCATGTCCGTCAATCCTGCTACTCCCCTTTGGGGCTCCCGTAGCAAGGTCTAATCCAAGAGGTTGGGTACCTCAAGGATCCTGCCCCTCGTCGCCTGTAGTCTGCCTGAATAAAACTCGATGTCTCCCCACTTTCGTTTAAGTGGTGCGTGAGCACTCATGGCACACAGAAAAGATAGGATCCTGGCCTTCCAGATGACAAAGTTGGATACCCCGTCCAGCCTATCCTAATCCCTCAGCCCATTCATGGCCATCTCTCTGCTCTTCTCTGTCAACTCCTCTGAGTCTCTCTACTTCCTGCTTGGAAGTTCTCGGTTCGACTCCTGTAAAGTTTACCTCCCTTCTAGAAGTTCTCTGTTAGACTCCTGTTGTGTCTACTTCCCAGCTGGAAGTTCTCTGTTCGACTCCTACTGAGTCTACTTCCCGTTTCGAAGTTCTCTGTTCGACTCCTACTGAGTCTACTTCCTAGCTGGAAGTTCTCTATTTAACTCTTGCTGAGTCTACTTCAAGTCTGGAAGTTCTCTGTTCAACTCCTGCTGAGTCTACTTCCCGTCTGGAAGTTCTCTGTTCGATTCCTGCTAAGTCTACTTCCCACCTAGAAGTTCTCTGTTCGACTCTTGCTAAGTCTCTCTACTTCCCACCTAGAAGTTCTCGGTTCGACTCTTGCTGTGACTCTCTATTTCCCGTCTAAAAGTTCTCTTCTAGACTCCCTCTAATTCTTGATTTCCCTCCTGGAAATCCTTCTGCCAACCGTCAAGTTTCCCCTCTTCGATCGCCTGTGCAACTACAACACTGATCCGAATTCCTTGGCTAGAAATCTACCTCGGTAGAAACTCCCTCCTCCTTACCATGTTAGTTACTGTTCTAACTATAGTACCCCACTAGCTCCACTCTGTAACTTTCCCACAGCCTCCTAAACCCCAACAACCTGAAGGTGAGAGCTCTTAGGCTCTACGCAATCTCGTCACCAACAACTCGTCCTCCTCAGCCAACTGCTTCATAGCCTTCTGGCCCTCTACGTAGCTCTACATGAGCCTCCCTTTGCCTCCCTTGGACTCTGCACTGCCTCTTCTCGGCTCACCCTTGATGATGCAGGCACTGCGTTACCCTTCCCTTGTTGCTGCTCTACTAGAAACAGTTGTTGTCACCTCCGGATAGTGATTTTCAGCTGCTATTTCTCTTCTTGGCGGATGTCCTCAGTCCTCCTATGATCTGCAATCATGCTCCGATACCATGTTGAAGTTTCTAAGTCTATTTAGTTAGAAACCCTCCATGCATTTTATCTGATTTATTCCTACCTACTTGTTTCGTTACTTAACAAGTTATTTACAATGTAAATATTGAAAATAAACACTAGTGCATGCTCAACAAATTACAGATCAACAACTAAAAGAAACAGAAACAATCACACCATATGACACCATTATTTTTGGACCAATGTCCCAGGAAAAACCCAATGTGGGAAACCTGATGCAACTATCTGAAGGTTTTCTTATTAAGCAATATCAGAGTACAATCTGGGTGCTGAAACCGACTTACCCAACAGAGAATTTCCTTGGCAATAATACCTCTCAGTTAGAGACAAATCCCCTGGTTGAAACCCTCGATAATCCTTCCGGTAGCTTCTCATCTCCAATTTGCCCGAGAAACCCCAGCGTCTGCCCTTTCTAGACTGCATCAACCCCTTTGCACAGCGTTGGCCCTGTGTCACCCCGGATGGGTCTGTGTCAGCCTTAGGAGGCCTTGCGTCAGCCTTTTGGCCCTTTGAGTCAGCAACATTGGCCTCTCTGAGGCTGTGCGCAGCTCCCAGCTACCTCTACGTGGCCCTGCATGAACCCTCGTGGCTACTGCATCACTCTCTGGCTACTTGTTGCTCTTCTGGCACTATCTTTGTGTCTCATTCTCTCTGTACTCAATGCCCCCCAACTAGAACTCCCGATCACTAATTCTGTCTCTCTTAGCAAACCCAGCTCTAGAGAATAGAATCACTGATCACTTTGGTGTATTCTCCAAGTGACCCTCAAGCCTCCTCTTATGCTTTTCTCGTTGACATATCAACGGCCGAGATTAAGTCCCTAATCAATGGCTAAGATTAGATCTGGCTTGATCCATGTCTTTTGGACCATTCTAAGACAATTTTATATTAATCCACATTAATATTTTAATTTCCCTAAGTTTAGACTTAGGGACTCCATTAAAAATATTAATTATTTTAATATCTCCCAAACTGTTTAGAATCTGCCCAAACCCTTTTTGGGTATTGGAGATCTTATGTGCCCCAACCTCTCCACCAAATTTTGTGGCTAGAGAACATTCGATGCTACCACAAATCAACACTCCCTTTTAGCAAGGACTGTGCTCTAGCAATACTCCTCACTGAGAATTACTTTGATCATCAACACTTGGAGCGACCATAACACAGGATTCCTCAACAATCGAATCCCCCTTTGGTTGTCACAGAAGATCACGGTGGTATCCATCATGTGTCAAACAACGTACTAAAGAGCTTCCGCAACCAGGCAGTGCCACACAAGGTCATACTCGTAGCTATGTATTCAGTCTCAGTGGTGCTTATAGCAACCAACTTCTGCTTCCTACTCATTCAGGATATCGAAGCAAAACCCAAAGAAGTGCTCTTGTGATGCTCCACACTGCTGCATAATCAACATCAGAATAATCATGCAGGTTAACATTTCCAACAGTGTATCTCAATCCATGAGAGATTGTGCTCCACAGATATCTCAAATGATTCTTGGCACCAATCCAGTGAGGCTCAACCAAATATGAGCCCAACATGTTAACTGCAAAACGTATATCTGGATGGAAGTTCACCAAGAACATCAATGCGAATGAATTTATGAAACTCAGAGGCATTTCCGAAATTTGGTCCGGCATTACTACCACATAACTTCCGAAAGTTAAGCTCCATCGAGGTAGGCACAGGCTTGCAGTTCACCATTCCAAATTCGAAATCCAATTCCCTCTTACTTTTCCAAATGAGAGGGTCTACACCTGTCAGAAAGAGGTCGTCCTCAGAAGGTGCCAGTATGAGAGGTCTATTAACCACAACCTTCAAGCAATGGTTTGGATCGGCTTCACTCCTTGTGAATCTCAGCTTCATCAAACAGCTATGAATCCTCTCATATTAAGCCTAGGGTGTTTTGCTTCAAGCCATAGAGGGCTTTCTTCCACCTACATACATGAGATTCCCAATCATGAATCTCAAACCCCTCGGGTTGTTCTAAACCTATGGACCTGTTATATGAGGGCAATGGTCCCCTTTTAAGATTTTCCTTCAATACATCTTAGACATGTACCTTCATGCTCTTCTTGAATTCAGGCATCCCTGTCATCATCTAACTCACATCAAGTAGGGCCAACCTCTATAGATGAGATGTGTCAACTAACATGGTCCCCAATGGACTTCTTGCAACTTGATACAAATTGCCAACCCTAAATAAAAGCATCTTTGAAAATTCCATTTTCAAACACATACCTTTCCATCGATGAATGCTACTTTGAAACCTTTGACTTTCATTGCCGAAATGGACACCAGGTTCTTCTTGCAATCAGGCACATAAAAGAGATTCTTGTAAATGAATCAAGTTATCCTCATTCAATTGAGGGGTAACATTCCCTACACCCTTTCTAGGATAGCTGGCAATGACTCCAAGTATAATCCCACGATTATTTCCATCTCTACCAAATTAGAGAGAGCACCATTCTATCCGATGAAGTGCCTCGATGCACTACAATCAATAAGCCAGATTGCCAAAGAGTCTGGAGGAGAGGGCCAATATAAGATACTACTTCTTTATCTTACCAAAAACAACATTTGATTCTTCATACCTAGAGTTACTTTCTTTCTTTGAAGAGTCGGACATTTCCTTGATGACCTGCATTCCCTGTCATTCCTCTGATCGTTGAAGACATGTTGCTTCCACTGATTCTCCAAGGTGACTCCATCACCATGTCGCACCTCATCATTATGCTACACCTCACTTTGCTGCACCATGCTGCACCCATCATCACTATGTTGCATTTCATCATGCTTCCCTAATCATGATTGTACCCATCATTGTACTATGTCATGTACCATTGTTGTCCCATAGTTGTACCAATGTTGCACCATGTCCGGCAATACTAATCTACACCATGCTGCACCATTACTTCTGTCATGCTGCCACACTACTTTAGTCATGCTGCCATACTACCTTAGCTACTAGCTAAGGCCTATGGCCTAGCCCAGCAGCAAGATAGACTGTGATCTATGCAATAGTCAACACTTTGACCCAATACATGACAAACTCTCACTCCAAGTTTGTTGCCCAACCACTGTGGAAACTGTCACTAATCTAGGGCATCTAATCTGCCCTTATCTCGTTGACTTCCATAGTCTGCCTTAACACCATCCAAATCTGATCCTCATCTAGGATCGAACACCTACAAGAAATGTCATAAATAACATACCTTAGCTCACTGTTTTGAGGTATAATTGTTTGTTGCAAACTAGGCCTGGTTAGGACATATCACAATCCCTTCGCCAGCCTTCTTTTTCACCCAAATTTGCACCAAGGTGATGTGGCTACCCTTCTTAGTGGGGATGAGACCCTTCACTGTAATCCTAGGCAGTTCTAGCCCTTACAAAGTCCTATTCCTTGCCTCAATCCCTGCAGCATACTACAACAACCTTCCACATGCCTGCAACAACCTTGTTAAGGGTTTTCCCACCCTCAAATGTACTAAAAATAGTCCCTCCTTGCCTCGTTCCTCTAGCAAAACTCCTTGGCCCTCCTTACAACAATCTGGTCACCTAAAATGGCCTTCAGTTAGGGCATCATAGATCTGTGTATTAGGGCAGCGTGTATAGGCCTCCTCCACTATGTTATATCTCCATGCTTGGACTGTAGCTAGGCATCCTTTAGGCAGCATATAGAAGCAGGGATCCTCTCTCTTGGATTGCAGGTAGACCATCCTCATTAGGGCTGCAGCTAGAGTAGTTTTAGATTTCTTCTTGACTGTCGCTAGAATAAGGCTAGGGCTCTTTGTTTAGCCTCCTTTCCTCCTGCGTCTAGGGCTTCATCCTCCTAGATTCTCTTCCACTAAAACCCAAAACGAGTGGAGAGAAATCAAGAGTGAAGTGTGTGTCCTAATGACTCTCATGCCACTTCCTTTTATACGAAAACGTTGAGCACACGCGAGGGTTATTTGGTTATTGGCCAACCTTGACAAATTGTCCCATAACACAAATAAATTCATATCTTTATGAATACTTATCAGAATTGGATGATCTTTAGATCAATTCTACACCTCTTGATGAGAGGAGCCCAAGAAAAATATCAATTGCTATAAATAAGATGACCCACATGGAGTTTGGTCCTAAGTTCCAATTTTAGCATAGCTTCTATTTGCTTGTCAAATCACTCAACAAAATCTACTAACTGTTAAGTTAGACCGGCATACATAACCATCACTAGAAAGTTGAAACTACTCAATTACCCTATGAACATAAGCTAAAAATCAAATCTGCAAGTATATAGTCTGGACAACATAGTACACTTCCCATATACATAATAGTGAAATTGCAAGTACATACCAATAATTTATCACATCCTAGTACAAGATAGTCCTTCAAGATTATCACAAGCTAGGGCTCTCCAATGGATCCAAATTCCAAACCTTAACTAGGGCATCCACCATCAATAACAGAACACAACCCACAAACATATTTAGCAAACCATCACACCAAGCTATTCCTAGCCACTTCAAAATCTCAACAACAAAGTAGCATCAACACCAAGTCCACCCTTGATCTCTCTCCAAGATTGTGCCACACAAACTATCCGAGCAAAGCACTCCAAGTATCCTCGATAGCTTTTTTTGCCACAAACTGTAGGTCCTTTTCACATAATGACATTAACCCTAGCACATCAAGTCTTCTCTATGTTTTGCCTCTCACAAACCCTACTGCCTTCCTCCCTTGCATCAACACAAATACAAATACTCACGACATGTTCACCAACAACCTTTAATAAGATACATTGATCTATTGAACTCTCTTCAATCACGACTCTTATGCATCCTAAAGTTTGCATCTCATAAATTGATAATCATTTTCTCTTGCATCACACGCGCCAAAACCTCTAGACAATGTTACAATGGAATATCAAGAATATATCAACATAAACTCCTAATCTTCTTCAAACTAAGAATCACACCAAGCTCCAAGACACCTCTACTCCTATAATGTTCCATGTTTCTTCTTTAGGGTTTATATCAAACAAACCCTATATCTTCTTCTCTTGCTTCACACAAGTGCTAAGACCAAACTTCATCCATAGTGCTATTTGTATTCATGTCTCCTCAAGGTATTACATCACAAAAGCCCTAGGACTTCTTCTCTTACATGACATAAGTGCTAAGACCCAAGCTCATCCCTAGCACTAGCATTCAAATTCATTTCTCCTCTAGGGTTTGTTACTGCTCAAACTAGCAGGGGACCTAAAGGGGCAAATGCTAGACCAAAGGAAACAAATGGAGACTTTAGCCCACTATCACCTCAGCTAAGGCTCCCTACTATTTATGAACTTTCACCGATGGTAGGAGACCGAGTATATATGGAGTCACAAAGGAAGGATAAATCAACAAGTGGATTTAAAGTGACCCAAATAATGCCTTTCCAAAAGATGTTAAAGAATGGAGCTTGCTTGCTTTCTAAGTAAGGTACAAAATCTTCTAAGAGGATAGTGTGGGGATTTGAGGGCTACGTTTATGGGATATGACTTGTGAAAGAGTTTCCCAATCCCTAAAATCCTTATTGAAATTGGTATCCCAAGTGGTTCTTGAAGAATTATCTTTTCAAAGGAGTGGGACCACACAGGACCAGGTGGGCCCAGCCAAGGTCAAGAGGCAACGATTTAGCAACCAATGATGTTCTTAACCCAAACAAGGAGGGGCAAAGGATCAAAGAAAGAATTTTCAATTAAAGGTGTTGAATTGATCCTATGAGGCACTAGCCTTGGGGATACTAGGGCAAAGTTTGATCTCAGAGCGAGGGCTTGGCTTTTCTCACAACTCCACCATCGGAATGGCTTCAAAATTGGAGGCCTTGAGGACACGCCAACGTAATAGAGGATAGGATATCAAACTTTTCGGAGGGCTATTTTGTCAGGAAAGTGATGCCCTAGGTGACCCAACTTGGATAGACCTAGGAAAAGGTGAAAAGGAGTGAAGAAATAGGTTTAAAGTGACCACCTTTTGATGGATCAGTTCCTAATTCCTCTTAGGGATATGGAGTCAAGGAGAACTTATGAAGGTGGATCTCGATTCTTGATCAACGAGGCTCTCAAAGTCAACTTCATCTAATGTTAAGGGAAAGAGAAGAAAAATGACCTTAAAAGCATTTATACTTCGTTGCAAATGGAGAAAGCTTTTCAAGGTAACTTCGACCATTAGGATAATTCTTTCATCAAACATGGATAATACATAGAGATAAGTTATATAGAGACAATTCCACATTGATGTCGTAAATGCGTGCAATAACTAGCCCTAAAATAGCGAAAATCTCATAATCAATGTGTGCAACAAAGTAAATGAAAATAGTGTCAAAATTGTACTTATATGTAAGGGAATATATCCAACCATCAACACATTTGCAATATAAGAAGCTCCAAGATAAGAAGACCCAATCCACGCATCAAAATTCATCCATGATCCAAAAATATCCTCTAAGGAAAAAAATGTGAAGTTCTCAAGAGAGAGAATGATCCAAGTCAAGTGATGATGAACAAATGAACTCATCTCACTTGTATTTATACACTAATGAGGAGTTCGAATTAGTCTCCTTGGCCTACTTAAGCCCCCAAAATAAAATAATGTGCTAATAATCTAAGCTTTGGGGACAAGCCCACTAAACTAGCTCACAAATGATATAATAAGCCTCTTAAGACATCAAATGATGAATAATACATGTCGTAGGGCCCTCCAAGAGGTTTGTTGAAGATACCAAATCGCACTCAATCCCAAGAAGTGTATGTTTTGCATTCCTTTTGGGAACCTATTGGGGCATGTGGTTTGCAGATAAGGACTGATGGTAAACCCTATGAAGATCATGGTGATATTGAACTTGGAAGCGTCGAGGAGTGTGAAATAGTTGCGTGCTACTATGGGACATACGGGATATTACAGAAAGTTTATCAAAATCTATGACTAGATCTTGCACCTATGGAAAAATTGTTGAAGAAAGATGTCACGTTCTACAGGAATGATGACTATAAGAAAAGCTTAGATATACTGAAAGAAAATAAGGTTACCATGTCGATTCTAGTCTTCCTAGACTGGAAGAAAGAGTTTCATGTACATGTCGATGTGTCATGTATTGTGTTGGGGCCAGTACTAACATAGGTTGGTGGAGAAGGCCTCGACCATCCTATCATGTTCGTAAGCCACAAATTATCCAAAGTAGAGAAGAACTATTCTACCACTGAATGCGAGGAGCTTGCTATGGTGTATGCGCTCCAAAAGTAACGACACTACTTGCTAGAAGGCCATTTTAAGATGTATACGGATCACTCTGCATTAAATTACCTGGTGAATAAGCCTGTGTTGGGGGGAGAATCTACATATGGCTCTTATTATTCCAAGAGTACAATTTTGAAGTTGTTGTGAAGCCTGGACGATTGAACACGGGACCAGACCATTTGTCACACATCAAAACAGGGAAGGAACCTACTAAATTGGAAGAAGGATTGCCTAACATGCAGCTATTTGCAGTGCATGTCATGGATGGTCATTTTGAGGATATAATACACTTCTTAATGATAGGAACTGCACCAAAATGATACTTTGTCCAGCAAAAGGAGGAATTAGTGGTGTGTGCAACAGATTTCTTTGTCATTGTTGGGCATCTATACAAGATGGAGACTGATAAGATATTGCGACAGTATGTGCTTGAGTTCAAACAAAGCAGAATCCTCATAGACACTCATGGTGGTGCCGTAGGAGGACATTATAAAGGGAGAGTAACCGCACAGAAGATTTTATGCACAGGGTTGTGGTGGAAAACCCCTCATCAGGATTTAAAAGCATATTGAAAGGCATTTGATGTATGTCAAAGAACGGGCAGGCCATCGTGAAGGGATGAAATTCCTTTGAATCCACAAATGACATTGCAACCCTTCAAGAAGTGGGCAATAGATTTTGTAGGACCCATTCAGCCAAAAGGGAAGACAGGAGCAAGGTACATTATCACTATGACAAAGTATTTGACTCATTGGGCAAAAACGCAGCCGGTGAAGGATTGCACGGGCACAACAACCGTGAAGTTCCTATTTGAGAATGTACTAATGTGATTTGGATGTCCAAGGATCTTGATGAGTGATCGTGGTATGCACTTCTTGAATGAGATGATCAATGCACTAATAGAGGAATTTCAGGTATATCACCAAAAGAGCACACCTTTTCACCCACATGCTAATGCGACAATGGAGGCATTCAACAAAGTGCTTGAAAATGCATTAACCAAGGTTTGCAATGCTCGTCGAAGTGATTGAGATCTACGCAAACCTACAGTATTGTGGGTTTATCTAACGACATGCAAGAAGTTGAAGGGACAAACCCCTTTTAGGCTTGTCTATGGTGTGGAAGCCGTAATTCCTATGGAATACATCGTGCCTAGTCTATGCATAGCAGTGCTCACAGGTATGATGGATCATGGAGCCTTGGAAGAGAGGCTCACACAGCTAGATGAGCTCGAAGAAGAAAGATTTTGGTTGGATTTCACCAGCAGGTCCAAAAGCAACATGAAAAGGCATGGCATGATCAACACATCAAGTTGTGCACATTTAAGGTAAATGATCTAGTTTTGTTGTAAGATAGTAAGTTTGATAAATTTCTAGGAAAATTTAGGATGCACTTGTTAGGATCTTATGTTATTAAGGATATTACCGATGGAGGAGTGGTACAACTATTAAAGTTAAATGGAGAACCCTTCCCAGGAAAGGTGAATGGGAGTCACTTGAGGCCATACACTGGTGGTCTGGCCATGTGACTAAATAAACGTAGCACAGTCTTAGTGCTCTAAGCAATTGAAAGGAGGCATGGGACTATTAACTACACTACTCGAGTTGGGGAGTTGCGCGATTGGAAGCTAGTGTGAAGCAAAGACGTGTCACTGGGTCTGTGACAGTGCGAAGGGAGTTGTGCTATCTAGGGAGAAATTACACAGGTTGGTTGGAAAGTGACCATTAAAGTCACTGTTCATGAAAAGACGGCAGAAATGAGGCCAAATGGAGTGGGCAACTGACATTTAAGATGAAATTTATGGCTTAGATCCTTGAAAATCTGCCGCCAATCCGGCATTGATGAACCGATTTCAGGGGAACGATCAGATTTGAATTCAAATTGCCCTATAAATTACAAGTGGCTGCTCAGCAAAAAACACTTGCCATTTTGAGAATTGAGTTGTTGCACTCTCAGGTGCACATGAGCTATGAATTCTTTCAAGACCTGATAGCAAGTCCAGCATTTGAACATTTTTCAAAAGGGAGACAATCACTAGTGAAAAGTGTCATGTCAACCCGTGCAGAAGCTATATACACCTAAGGAGTGGCCACCGAGGAAAATGTGCAGTAAATTGATATGGGGACTAAAGTTGCTTCCCCAGAAGTGGTTGAAGTATTGGCAGAGGTCCCTAAATCCATGAGAACGCTGAGACCAAAGCCAACCCCAACCAAGGAGACCATGAAAGACAAGAAGGGCAAGCATCCTGCCATCCTGATGCGCGTATCGCCTAGACAAAACCAACCAAAGTACACTGCCCAAGAGAAAGGTAAGGCTATAAAGCTAGAGGTAGAAGAGGAGGATACCGAAGACATCCCAATGGATGATGAAGATGTGGGAGTGGGAATAGAGGAGGTTGAAGCCCAGCGTGGGGACCCTAATACATAGTTTTCGGAGTATGTCCCTTCACGCAAGCCTAAGTCCAAGGTCCCAAAGGACATTGATAAAGGTAAGACTCCCTTGCAAACCCCATTGCTACCAAATGAGATCACTTTTGACAGTCCTTGTTTGGCATGGGTGCCGATTTTGAAACTCGAAGACTAGGACTTGGTGAGCCATGAGAAGTTACCACACCTCACGACCAAACAGTTGATCCACAACATCATAGGCACAAATATGGGGATCACTGCACTAGAGCCGTGGAAGCGACTCAGAGGAGTAGAGAAGGCAGGATTGCTCAACCTTCTCTAGGTTCTACACTATAAATGCACCCCCCGTGAAAGTTTCAGTCATCAAGAAATTATTGTGCTTGGTGCATGATGGATGTTTGTGCCTGGAGGAGTCGATACCCATCGCTGATATGTTGATTCATTGCATAACACGCCTGTCGTATACAGGCGAAAATCCAGCTATGTTCTCTAGCAGCAAGGGTACCCTATTTCCAACATCTGTGACCCTGTTGTGAAGGTGGAAACACATATCCTTGCAGGGAAGGTGATGTGGAAGTGCTGTGTCGATGAGGTGCTAGCACCTGTCATCATGCTCGCACAGTAGTGTGTGAAAGGAGTCTAGAGTCCAGTTTAACCAGTCAAACTACCTTCATGGAGAGTTCCTGGAAAACTATCGTGAAATGCAAGAGCAAAGAAGGTCGTTCCACTACACATGGCTCTTGTTATCGATTGTGCTCATAGCGTGGGAGCTACCAAAAGAGAGAAAATTCCCCTCGATCATGCTGGACCTTCCTGAAGCGAAAAAGTACGCTTCACTGTGGATGACCAAGGATGAGGAGCGCATTAAGGACAACAATATCTTCTGGATTTTGATGGAACTGAATCTAAAGATGGCTATCAATCACAAGCCACGATTGTCGCCCACTGTATATGCTAGCTTGTAGAGCTATGTTGAATTCAAAGTTGATTTCCATCTGATATCAATGAGGGCGCAAAAGGACCTTGCACAGAAGTGGTACAATTTTTCATACCTAGCCACAGATAATGCCATTGATGCGGTCTTGGATAAATGGCTGGCAGAGTGGTGCACCACCATGGACTTGGCAGTGGGTGCAAGCAAGTCCATCGCTCAAAAGAAGAAGGAGGAGGCCAAGCTGAAGATAGCACAACTAATTGAAAATAGGAAGAAGGAGGCTACTGAGAAGGCCAAGCCAAAACAGATAGGAAAGGAGGCAAGAAAACAGAAAAGTGGCATAGAGCAGGGCTCTGACAAAGGCATGCGGTCGCCTTCACTTGAAACTAAAGAAGAATACACAAATCAACATGGCATGGAATCTCACAAGATGTCAGGCCACCTTAAGCATCTAAGAGAGCTATAAAATGGAGGGTCCAGAAAGAAATCCAAGGCAACCAAGACCTTGTTGGACCCTATCACACTAACGGAGGGATATTTATATGACATCAGTGATACAATTAGAGATTTCACCGCAGAGGCCCTGTAGTAATTTGGAAAGGAGCAGTAGACCATCCTAGGGGCCATCCATACTAGACTACTGGAGTTGCAGACCCACGCGTCAAAAGTTGGTAAGGTGTCTACCAACTTGGCTATCAGCACATTAGAGGCTATTGATATGCTGCATACAAAGGCTTCCACTATGCTAGTGCTACCGAATGGAGCACTAACAACAGAAAATGAGGCTGACAGGCCCACTGTCAATGCCTTGAAGGGAGTGGGATTGAACCTGGCAGTGCTCCCATGTGAAGCACTCCACCTCTTGTAGGATGGGGTAATTGCAGAGCTGAGGGCCCACGAGCATTGCACCCTCCAAGTGATTAGCGAACATAAAATAAATAATGAGCAGATGGCCTTACAGAGGAATCCTTCCATTGTCGCCGTGGCCGAGGCAACTAGCTAGAGAAACAAGATCATACAGTTCATGGAGGAGGCCTGCAGAATGGTCCTAGAATTGACCATTTCAGAGGAGGAGCCAGTCAAGGTCTGCATCCGTAAATTGGCCATAAGGGTGTGTGACACCCAAATAGAGATGGTGCGTGTTTAGTTGGAGTTGAACCTGTAGATTATAGAGCTCCAGTTGAGGGCTCAACCTTCGACACCACCAGAGGTAAAGGAATAATGAGCGGCTGCTATCACAGAAGCAATCAAGGCAATGGATAGTGCAGTAGTAGACTACAAACAATTGTTCAAACAATCATTTGAGGTCTTGACCACTGTGCAAGAGGACCTAAACATCTAGAGGCTAGAGATGGAAGTACGTGAACTCCAACAGCATTATCGAACTGTCGCACTGACATAAAGGTTAGCCAAGTTGCAGGAAGCCAAGCAGCTGAAGGAACAATTGGATGTAGCATTGCATAAGGAAGCGATGTTGAAGGCGTGACTAAAGCCCTGGCTAGAGGAAGCTTATGCAGTCACAGGAAACATTGAAGGCAAGCTTGTGACTCTGCAAGTGACGAAACAACAGCTTTAGGCTGACAACGCAGGGGAAGTAATCGAGAAGACAATCAAAGATGCAAAACAGGCAATCGCTCAATGCACAACTGCAGTTGTAGTCATCAAGGTCGAGCTGGACAGACTTCACACAAAGATCTCCACACCTACACAATGACTCGAGGGAAAGTCATGATGTTTATGTTGGGGATCTGTTTGGAGCGGGATCTCCCAAGGGAAGCTTTGGGGCTAAAAGCCCATGTTTAAGTCAAATTTTTGTAACAGTATTGTAAAGACTCCGCATTTTGTGGTCGCGGAGCACGAAGTTGTTATGTCAAAAAGGGTATTTTACCCTTAGTTTTGTAAAGTAAATTCATTTGTAAGAGATCTACCCATGGTCCCCAGACCATGGGATTGTACAAAAAGAGCTAATCTCTAAGTAGTTAGAGGCATCAAACAAGAAAGAGAGTCATAGATTTATATAATGAAGTCTAAGTCTTGGGTTGTAGCGTAGGTAGAGGCTTTGCAGCTGAGTGCACAGAGGCCTAGGGTAGAAGTCCACAGCTGAGTGCGTGAACCCCTACAACTATGTGCGGAGGGTGAACAGAGTCTGTAACACTTGGAAGATATTAATAAAAGGAGTTATTCTGCAAGTTCTATGTATTTGTTATGTTGATGGGTTTGGATATTTTGTGTATGAATTTCCTTTATTATGCTTTAATGGTACATGAATGAATACAGTTACATTGAATAATTAAACGCAATTACAAATATTTGATTGCGCGGTGATAAATTTAAGTATTCAGAAAAATAAGCAAATCACTTAAGGTAATTGAGGAATCTGCACGACGTGCTACCATAACAATTTGAAAGTACCTGAGCCCTCGGTTATGGCTACGTGAAGGTCAATTGTACACTTTTGTGAAGGTATTGAAATCCGGAATAGAGGGTTTGTCTTACAAGCCCTAAAGCGAGACCACTTGTGCAAAGGCAGGGACAGAAGAGATCAAACGACATCACAACCATCTTAGGGTGTGGAAAATTGGTTCCAGCATCCCCCCATACTGCTTCGGGTGAGACTTTGGCCCACACTCCACGAGCTGATGCCGAAAGGTCCAGTAGTGTAAGGATTTGTTTAGCTAATTAATGTTGAACTTGGATCAAGCCCCCTCAAACCAATAGCATTTGTACCAGTACCATATGTACTTCTTGTACCTAGTCCCACGTGTACAACTTGTACACCATACCAATGTTCATAGCATTACCTACATGACATATACTTCCTCCATTTGTTTTAAACATGTTAGTATTATGCCAAAAATTCCTTCAATTATTCATACTACCTTTAGGCAAATCCAATCAAATCATGCTTGGTTTCTTGACTGGGGAATAAGGAATTTCAAAGACCTGTTCAATACCTACAATCAGAGCATATGTAAATATTTCTTATGTTCAAGTATTCAAGTGCTCTTATTTAACTACTCATTTTCATGTATTGTGGGGTTGCAGGATAATTTCAACAAAATGGTAGCATAGATGCATGACTTTATTATACCAATAACTTTAGGTAACGTTTTATCAATAACATAATATGACTTCCACTTAATCCTGAAGAATACTATTGATTATGGTAGTTAGTATGTTATATTTGAAGTCTAATAACAACCTTAACTTTGTCTTTAACCAAAAAGAATGATTTTTTGGTACTTAAAAGTACTCCATAGTTAACTAATAATGTCATAAGCTTTATTTTTTCTCTTTTTATACTTCTTCCAACCCCTTGTTGACCATGAATAATTCTATGTATTTCCAAACTCAATTGAACAACCCATATGCAAATACTTGCATCTCTCATACATGAGTTATAATACAATATTCTCAATTTCACACCCTCCAAGTTTTCTAGGTACTATGTCTACTACAGTGTGAATCTAAATTATTCACCTATTTACACTTCTTTTTAAACATTAAAATTCCCCTGGTAACAAAATAATATAACTCATTTATCAATTTCACATTCATTAACATGATTTCCTATGTTGTTTAGGCATTACTTGTTATGTTGTCTTATTCACAACCAACTAGCCCATTTAAGGCAATCTAACTAGCAGATTTCTTGAAGATTGTTTAATAGTGGTACAAAATATACATTCCCTATTATATGATTGTCTATTTATTGGAATAATTTTCTAGATACCCAATATCTTTGTGTACAACCATCCTTATTACCAATACCACCTAATTATTTAATATGGTTAAAGCATCATAATGATTCAACAACGAGCTATTGCATAGTTTGTTATTCTCTCTTTTCATTGTTAAGAACATTTTGATATGTCACACTTTACTTGATTCATGTATTATTTTACTTAGCTCATCATCATAGGTTGTACTAATATAAAGCCTTCTGGTTTACTAACAATTTTTTGATTAATCAAGGCAGTCATGCTCTGGATCTAGTGTATACCTTTGGTTATTCATTCAGGTGCTCTGAACTGCTCTACTTCTAATTCAAGTGCATCCAGCACCAACATATCTGATCTATTGGTCATTTCATAAAACAAGTATACTTTATTTAAATATATTTTTCGTAGCACTTCCCATAATAAGTACATTTGTAAGTTCTATAATCATTCTACTAGAAGCATCTTCTTCATGTTGCAAGTTCTTATTTGTGTGATATTAAAAAAATCTCATTTATATCTAGATGATATACACATCAACTTTGTGAATTTTGAGGTTGTATACTTTGAGTTGCAATTTCATATTGGACTTTGAGTGAACTTGAGAATGCATCCTTGAATTTGTCACTAATATTGCTTTTACACTCCCTCCTATATTTGCTCTAAATGTACTTTTGGGTGTCAGTCCACTTGAACTTCTTACTAAAATCATAAAATTATGATACCTTCTTTAATATGTATATAGTATGTTGTATTACATTTATGCACACTCTTGAGAAATTCAACCCTGGTTTAGTCTAGATTGGAATATACTTTGTACCTATTGCATATCTTAGTTGCAATTTTGTAGATATTTCTTTACTCAACAAAGACCTATAGGTTCCAAATTATGCATGTCTATTCATAATAGCCTGATAAGGTTTTGCTTCCTCACTCAATGTGTATTTGGGGCATTTTCCCACTAAGGGTGAATTAAATGGTTCAACCGATGACCAATGAACTGCATCCTTACATGTAGATGCCTTAATTAATACACAATATTAAATTGGAAGGCATTTTTAAGTTTACATGGTCACATTCCACATAGAGAGACATGTCTTTGACTAGTTTAATGATATATCAGGAGAACTTCCTGAAAAATGCAATTTTCTTTAGAAGATCTTCAAAAATTGTTCTAGGATGAAAATTAATTTACCATCAATCTCTTGTTAATGTTGATAGAATGTCATGAGTTTTCTTTTAGTGCTTTATATATATTCCCCCTATATACTTTATCTTCGACTTTTCCCCATGTTCTATGAGAAAATACTTGTTCCTCTCCCCTATCTTTTATCCTTTCTTAAAATCTCTAGGAGTATAAACTTTATTCCATTAAGTTATGTTATTGACTGGACTATCTTTACCTAAATTAGTTTGTAACTCATTAAGCTATGTCCTCATAATATAATTTTAATATGAGAAAAATGATATGATGATCATATCACTAAAATCAACCAAATTACTATACTTTAAAAAAAGACATATTCACCACCGTCATTTATTCATAACTTTCATATAAATTATCCTTTCTAGCCCTAATTATAGGCTTTTACTCCTCTCATGTCAAGGTGTTTAGTAATTGAGCCTTCTCGAATTCAAGGGTATAATAACTCATTAACCCGGTGGATGAAATTTCTATACTCAATAAGTAGGCCATATATAAATAAATATATATATATATATATATATATATAACACGAGTTATGGTTGACCCTTTTTTACTTATTGAAATAATCAATATGTTATTTATTGTTTTTCTTTGGGTTTCTCATTTGTCCCCTACAATTCAACATGGAAGCATTATTTATTCCAACATAGTTTTTTAGGGTTTCTCCTCCCCCGGGCTACTATATTTATAAAAAATACTTAGATTTGAGCACTTGCATTGGTTATTCTTGAGATCCTCCCTTGGTAGGGAACCTTGAGTCTCAAGTTTTGTTGTTATTATAATTAGTGGGATTCATTAGTATATGTAGCTCATAATGAATACTTTAATTATTAAAGTTGTCAACATAATCATAATATAGTATCATAAGCTTTTATTTCTCTTTTTGCTTCTTCTTACCCAATCTTTTCCCACATGGATAAGATAGTTTTACTTCTCAGTATCATTTAACCACATAAATCCAAGGATTGCATTCACATTTTCATGGGCGGCTTTATGTAAATAAAAAATAACTTATGTAAACTTATACACACACATCTGCGTAGCTTGGTTATACATAATTTGTACCTTTGACCATGAACACCAATTTTAAAATAATTATGTAGTTGTGCATCTCCAACTACCATAATGCGTCCACCATAATACATAGACTTGTGAATTTCAAGATAAACAAGAAATGCATAATCATAACCCTCCACCATAATACATAGATTTGTGAATTTCAAGATAAACAAGAAATGCATAATTATAACCCTCCACCATAATACATAGACTTGTGAATTTCAAGATAAACAAAAAATGCATAATCATAACCCTAGAATCTTAAGTTGCCATATCAGGGAGGGAAATTATTACCGTGATGCAGAAACTCATGTAGAACAAACCACAATTCTTCCACTACAAGACATCTTATTATTTCATTCAGATGGAATTAGTACAAGGACCTTCAAATGATATATTCCTTAGCATACAAAAATAAAGGTTTATGCATCCTTATTGAAACATTACTACCCTAGCTCTATTGTTTATACATATCCGTGTGAAAGTCAATCACGTTTTTATAGATGAAATCATATAGACACTTTTTTTTTTTAATTTTGATATTTGAGCTAATGAATTGACAAAATAAATTCATTCATAAATATTGAAATGCAATAAAACCCTTCCAATTATAATCTAATGGATTAATATATATTTCCATAATAATGAAATCTAAAAAAAATCTTCCAAAAAAATTTAGACATAAATTACTCCGAAATATCATGAATTAACATGAACTTGAGTCTTGTCTTGCACTTGAAAAGTCATATATTCCTACTAAGTTGTTATTAATATTATTATAATTGTGTAGTATCTTCCCAACAAAGATCAATTAAAATAGCCATTTAAACTTTGATGAACTACATTCGTTTGCTATTTAGATCAATGAGATTGGAGAATTTCCCACACCTATCCCATCATTTTTAATTAATTTTCTATCTTTAATGGACTAAATATTCGCTTTAACCCTAGGAAAAATTGAAGTCCTCATCTAGAAAGCATGCTCTCAACATAGAAATCAGACGCATGCAACATACATGACCGACTATAAGAAAAACTAAAAGTCATATAACGTTGTATTACCCATATTTCCCGTGACGCGGACTGTACGCATGACAAACGCTCCCATGTAGCCACCATTGACGTCCATGGGCTCCTGTGAGTTGTTCCTCTCGATGCCTTGTATGAGCGCTAACGTTGACTTGGTGGATAGCGATAGTAGGCATGGAATTATGACTTCGAATCTAAGCTTCAGGACTAAGGTCAGGAATATAATAACGTCCATAAAAAAAAACCAATTACCATTATTGCTAAATATTTCAATTATCATTTGCGATGAAATGAGGTTGATTTGCATAGGATGTCCATGTATTAGATAAATATCAAAATTCAAACTAAACATTTATGAAATAGTATTATATGAAATCTCCATTTTAAACAATAGGAGGTTTCAGAAAGGCTTTCGTTCCATCTCATCTTTCCTGGCCAGACCAGAACTGCTCTCCCTTGAGTTAAGTTCTACGTACACCTATAATAACAATGAAGATATGCATAGGTGTACCTCCTAAATTTCAATCCCTGCACTTGGATGACCAACTTCCTACCTCCATGTAGAGAATGGAAGGAAAGCCCTACTTATTTAATGAGCATTTCCTTAATGATATGTGTTGGGTCCGTAAAGATTCGATCAATAAAACTGGATAACCATTATCTTGCTAAGGAAATGTTTTTAGTTTAGTAGATAAAGCAAGCACAGAAAATGGCTTTTGTGGATTGAAAGGAAATAATCATCCTTACCATGCTTTTCTCCAACCGAAGCAGAATCTGCAACGTACCCTATCCAATTTGAGTATCCAGATTCCTATCCAACCGAATTTGATTGAATTACTCGATCCACGGAATGCTTTGAAGCTCAATGGCTTCGACAATTTTTTTTTGAAAGCTAGAATCTAATTCATGACGTGTCACTCTTGCCCTATGACAATGCAGTTTTGGTGGATTTTCCATGCAGCGCCTTGATGATTTGAGCAGTGCTTATGCTTCAATGACTAATCTATTCATCCAATCTTCTATATTTATTATAGAGATCAATTAGAACTTGATCAAGAGACTCCTACGCTCACTATGTGCAAATATGTCTGAAGGACTTAATGGCCTTGATGGCTTCCAACGACCAGTTTTGCTATTTCATCACTAGGGCCATGTCCTTCAATGCATTGTCAATGTGGTCTCCTGCATTAATAGATTTCTAGTTAGTTCCTTCTCCACAAGATGAAGGCCCTTGGATTTTCCATAGGGGGTTCCTCTAATGGGGACCTTTTACATAGCATGAAAGGGATCAATTTCCCTGAGCTTTCCACGAAGCCGTTCGATTCGCCTGAGCTGAAGCAGGGGCAGTGTTGCTTTGCGAATAGTGCAGTTTAAACTTTAAAATCAGACTTATCTGGAGAAAATGACAAAGAGTCGTCTTTGACTATCATTTCCTTCATTTGAATTTCCAAAATCTTTTCGGTCCTTAAACCCTGCGTGAACTTCGCCTTTGCAATAGTTGGCCATTAGAAATTAAACACCTTATGTTCTTGACTGTTTTGACTAACTCTACATAATTCAATCCATGGTATTTAGTGGTCCATCTCAACGCACTATAATGCTCATGCATTTATGAGGCTAAATAGAGTTTAGCAAGTAATGCCAAGAATTTGGTAAATAGCGATCTCAGATTTTTTATAAATGTGGTAGTGGCCTTATAACTAGTACATTATTAAATATGCCCTTTGCAATGTTTTAATATATTTTACTTCATTTTCATAGAGAGTTGTAAATTTTGAATATTGGTCGAGACATTAATTAATCAATATAATATATATAGCATATTATATTATATTGTTATTCCAACAATATGCTCCTTTCATTATATTGTTATTCCAACAATATGCTCTTTTCATAGTGATTTTAAGATTTAATTTCCACCATTATGGATTCTTGCATATTTGGCGCTTATAACCTGAATCTTCCATTAAACTTTTTTTAGTATAAGGCCAAATTAAGGACCTGAAACTTATTCATATCCTACAGAGGCAGATTGGCCCATAGGCCAAAAGGTTTGAACTTAAGCTTCAATACCATTTGTCACATACCCCTCACCTAGTTTTCCAATTACCTACTAGGCTCCCTTTCCTTAAATAACCATAAATTAAAATCAACTTCAATAGCCTTCACAAGCATAGTTATTCCTTCGTTTCTTGAACAAATACTAATCATGCAACTATACACACTCTAAAAATTTGACAATATCAAAAGTAATGCACCATATCCCCTAGCACCATACTACAGACCTCTCCTATGCTTTACTGCATACATGATGGTAACCTTTATATCAAATTATAAGACTTAAATTTCAACTCAACCTTACAACATAGAGGCATCATTCATGGCATGCAACCAAGACTATTCTTGATGACTCAACATTAGCATTAATAGAAAATTTTCTTATCATGACCATGAATCATGATCATAGTCCTACTGACACTGTCCAAAGAAGAGAGAAATGTATCTTATGTAATACAAGCCTCGGTAGATGCATTCCACTCTATAATGCATAAAATATATGACCTGAACCATAGGCTTACCCAATTCAAGCCTTAGAATGTAATTATGTAGATATAGTATCTTAGGCCTACTATTCACAATCTTAAAAGCTGAGATAGCACCTAATTTCCAAGATGTACCACAAAAAAATTATTGTATAAAACCCATTTATTAGATTCCTTTACCAAACTTAACTTGGATGGCATTTATGTGCAATAACTGTCCCATACCACCACATATAATCATCTCATTGACATAATTAACACATGAAATTATAAAGATTATTAGTGATCACGTACAATATCTCATAGCAAGGACGACTCAAAAAATTTCTCACATATGCTAAAGGAATTGAAAATAAAGAGGGTAGGAATCCAACATACATAACATCTCATGCAGATCAAATTATCTGAAAGAATATCACTTGGAAAACCGAGCACCACCACCCAACCTAGAACTGGCTTTCACCAATTCACCACCGAGCCGAGATTTCTTGCCATGGATCAACTGCATCTTGTTGATCACTTTGATGGGTATTTAATTCCCTGTTTAATGATATGGTTTCCATTAGCAGCGTTCCGCTTTTATGGATCTTTTTATCCATTCACCTAGGATTTTCTTAGAAAAGCTCGCATTTCCCTCCTGCGAAACTTTTCCTCATAAAATCTTGCCTTTCTCTCCTACAAGGATTTTATGCTTTTCTTACACTTATCATCTTTCTTCAGCTAAGTAACTTAATGGATAATTATCTCAAATCCGTCAAGCTTATCTAGAATTAGATCTATAAGCCGTATCATGAAAGAATTATCCCTTGGGAAGAATCGCATCTCTTAGTGTCTCACTTTTCCAAGCAATAAAATTATTTATTTATGTAATAATAAAGTATCAATTTTTCTTGTTACACATCAGGCCTAGATTTTGTTTTCTTAGGCTAGCATAGTTTTACATGCAATGGAGGGGTGTTACACAATCAATCACTACAACATAGATTGCTAATAAAAATAAAAGAGATGTAACGACACACACACATTTATTTAGATATTTTACCCTTGAAACCCAAAATGGAAAAATCAAAAATAATTTCAATATATTCTTATATTTATAGTGTTACAATGCAATATCTATATCACATAGCATCCATAACAAGTATTATTTGATGCAGTGCACTGAACAAAAGATGAAATTATTAAGGGAATATGATGGTAATGGCTTTATATATGAAAGAGGGTATATTATATTGAAAGGATATTTTTCCAAGAAACTCATAAAACCAAGAGCCATGTTTACTTTAAAGACTATCGACCCTATGCCATAACTTGTCAATATAGTCACTTGTTGTGTGCAGCACGCATAAAATTGATAGAAGTTCAATCAAGAAAAAAATTAAAATTCAAAAAATGGAAAATGTCAAAAGCTAACCATGAACAAATCATTGAGGATTGCATTCCATTAGAATTTTTTTAATTGAACTACCCAACAATATCTTCTCCTTGCATCCATCTTTGAGAAAGAGTTCAAGTAGATTGTTGGCCTTTCTTTTTGTGCAGTCTTAAGTTGTTCATTCTAGCTAGTACTAAGTATTACAAAATTACTTTCATTAATATGGTGGCTTTGTTGCTAAGTTAAAAAGAAATTCAAAGATCCCAAATACTAATATAATGTAATGAGGTAGCATATCACAATTTTCTTGTTTGTTGTTGATTACACAACTATCATGTTTGCACTGCATTTTTCTTTTATATGTCACCATTTTATCTTTTCATATATTTTTAGTGCTATCTTAGGAACATTATTTACTTTATTAAAATCACATTACCATCAATTTCAAATGTTTTGAATCTCTCATACATCTCAGTAGCTCAAAAAAATGCATTTTATTGTGTTTTTCCTATACATGTAGTGCATACAAAACCTATTACAACTAACAATGTGTGATCCACATGTAGTATTTAATATTTGAAAATTTCATTTACTTTAATGGAACTAACAATGTGTGATCCACATGTAGTGTGCATACAAAACCTCAGTTGATTCAACATTGCAATTTTTAACTCTCACACTCTAAGCTTTCTGAAATTTCATAAAAAAAATACAATAGTATCTGAAAGTACACTTTAAGACAAAGAAGGTAATTTAGAATGTATGTTTTATAATGCAATTTTATAATATGTTTTCTTTTAACAACTTTATATTAAAATTTAAGTATCAACCCATATCCATAGCAGCTCTTCTAATTAAGATGATGATCTATTCGTGAATACAAAATGTATACATGTACTATGTTTTATAATCTGCAATTTTAAGTTATAATGTACCATTTTAAGATTCTTTACTGCAAAATGTACCATGTTTTTGTAATTTGAAATTTTATTATTCATTAAACAACTCAAGAAAAAACTTCACAAAATCTAAGAATGAACCCAAATCCATATTATCTTCTACTAATATTATATGAATCATCATGCAAAATGTACCAACTAAATGAAAATTTACGAACATTACTTCATATTCATGAACTCATATGTAAAACCTTTATGCATCAAAACATGTCTCATGAAAAATGTAACATGTTTTAAATAATGTTTATTTTTTATTAAACTCACAAACTATAACTTGAAACCTTGCATCAAACAAAGAGTTGGAAGTTAACTAGAACAACCAAGCAAAGGTTGATCCATGAAAACTTTGGCGAGTAATAATTAAATCCAAAATGGCATGCATTCTACTTATCATTTAACTTGAAACATATATCACATGAATAGTTGGTATGGGGAAACTATAACTATTACAAAGGGTATCAAAAGTTGGTTTCTAAAACACTACATATGTGAGTCATACAAGGTACTCACTAAATGCAAATTTACTATAGAATGTTTTCTTTGAGAAACTTTATATTAAAACTTAAGTATCAATAGCCCTTCTATACAATATGATGATCTATTTATGAATGCAAAATGAAAGGTACTAGGTGTTTTACTATGCACTTTTAAGTTATATGATTGTTTTAGGCATCTACACCATTATAAGATTCATGAATGCAAAATGTACCATGTTTTGTAATTTGCAATTTCTATAATTTTGCAAATTTACAAACATTGTTCCATATTTATGAACTTAAATGTAAAACCTTTAAGCATGAAACCATGCATCATGTAAAATTTTACTTATTTTAAATGTTTATTTTTGTTGATTAAACTCACAAACTATAACTTGAAATCTTACATCAAACAAAAAATTTGCAATTAACTAGAACAACCAAGCAAAGGTTGATCTGAGAACTTTGGTGGGTAGTAATGAAATCCAAAATGGCATGCATTCTACTTATCATTTAACTTGAAACATATATCACTTGAAATTTGGTATGGTGAAATTGTAACATTACAAAGGGTATCAAAGGTTGGGTAGCAACTTTATATTAAAAATTAAGTATCAACCCACTTCCATAATAGCCTTTCTATACAAGATGATAATCTATTCAGAAATGAAAAATGTATACATGCACCATGCTTTATAATGAAATTTTAAGTTATATGTTTGTTTTAGACATCTACACCATTATAAGATTCATTCAAATGAAAAATGTACCATGTTTTGTAATTTGTAATTTTATTTTTCATTAAACCACTTGACAAAACATCTTTGAAGAAAACCTAAGAATCATATACTAACATTATAAGAATCATCGTGCAAACTATACCAATTAAATGAAAATTTACTTTCATTGATTCATATTCATGAACTTAAATGTAAAACCTTTAAGCATCAAACCATGCATCATGAAAAATGTACCGTGTTTTATAATTCAATTTTATAGGATGTTTGCCTTGAACAACTTTATATTAAAATTTAAGTATTAACCCACATCCATAGTAGCTCTTCTATACAAGATGATGATCTCTTCACGAATGCAAAATGTATACCATATTTTATAATGAAATTTTAAGTTAAGATTGTTTTAGACATATACACCATGATAAGATTCATGAATGCAAAATGCATCATGTTTTGTAATTTTCAATTTTACTAGACATTAAACAACTTCACAAAACCTAATAATTTGAAGCCAATTCCATATTATCTTCTACTAAAATTATAAGAATCATCATACAAAATGTATAAACACCAAAATTAGCATATTAAATATCAATTCATAATAAAGAGTTTTACTTTAAATGTGTCCAAAATTTATATCATGATAAAAGTAACTAGAATAAAAATATTGTCAAATATAATTTCCATCAAAGAGAATCTCGCTAAAATATATGATCTATCAACATCCTCGTGCTATCATCAAAATCATGGGTTCCTTGAAAACGTGTGTAATATGCATATATACATAACATTGTGTACTTTAAATTAAAATTTGATTGTTTTAAAATTAAATGAGAAGTTTATCAGCAAAACAAAATTATAAAAGGTTTCAAATTCCTTGCACTACTCTGTGGTGTTCCCCCTTCATTGTGCCCTCATGGAAGCCATGTACAACACATGTACACATATATATAAAAAATCTAAAATTTCACATGAAAATGCATGAATTCATAATATTAAAAAAATTGTAACAACTTGTTAAAATTGTGTAGACGGTCTAATCCTCGTAGTTGACTCAATTTTCAAATTCCATGTGATACCTCGTGGTGTTTATCTTGAATTGCAACCTTATGGATACCATGTACAATAAATGTACATGTATATATTAAAAAATTAAAATTGCACATTGAAATGCATAAATTAGCAATATTAAAAAAATCAAGTAACAACTTTTTCAAATTGTCTAGACGATCCAATTCTTGTAACCAACTCAAGTTTCAAATTCCATGCAATACCTCATGGTGTTCCCCCTACATTGCACCCCCATGGATGCCCTATACAATACATGTACATGTATATATTAAAAAATTAAAATTACACATGAAAATGCATAAAATCACAATATTTAAAATATATATATATATAATATATATATATATATATAACTTTTTCAAATTGTCTACACGATACTTTCCCCATAGCTGACTCCATTGCTAATGTACCTAAAGTAGGGAAATTTTCTCCGCAAATCTGAAATTAAAAAATTTTAAAATTCTAAGATAGAGATCTGATTTTTTAAATGAAAATTGCTTCAATTTATAACAAATTAAGTGAAATATTCAATACTTGTGACAAGCGAATATTTGAAACATCTCCTAATAGGGAGGAAGAGAGTGGCATTGTGTCGAAAATTCCAAATGGAATGGAAATTTGTTAACATTTAATTATATATGTAATTATTTATTTTACAAATATGTCTTCACAATACCGATATAATAAAAGTAAATTAATAGTATCAACATGAACTCTTAAAAAAAAAAAGTAACATATCTCAACATATCTTGATTTGAACCTAACCCCGACACCATGAGATTATCAAACTTTTCATTCAAAAAGTGACTTAACTACAAATGGTGAACATATGGTACATTCATGTTAGATTATATCTGAAAAATTTACAAAATGTATGTCAATAAACATTAACGCATACATTAAATTATGTTGGGATGGGGTCCCCTAGGTCAGTTTGGGATTAGTTAACCCAAATTTTGTATACAATTTTGTAAAAGATGTAAAGTCTCTGCGATATGTGGATGTGGAGCACATAAAGGGGCTTAGCCCATTTTCAGATTCACCCATGGTCTGTGAACCTTGGCATTGTATTGAAAAATATATAAATAGTTTATTCTTAGCGAGTCTTAGTAGTACAAGAAGATAGGTTTGGAGAGAGAATTGGGTACAGAAAAGAGTTTAGTTGTCTTAGGCAAGATCTAAGGCAGGAAGGCTCTACCTCGTGCACTTATATAGAGAAGGGAAGGCTCCTACAGCTAAGTGTGTAGGAGGCCCAGGTAGAGTTCATAGCTGAGTGCGTGGACCCCTAGAAATATGTGCGCAGGATAGAGAGTATATAATCGGTGAATTCAAGATTAATAAAGAATACTTTTTGCAGAATTACTGTGTATTTCCATTACATCTATTTATATTATATGTTGTTGATTAATGTTATGTTTTATGAAATAATTATTGAATGCTACGTGACTTTACTGAATATGTCTTAGTAATGTACGAAATGAATGCTTAGCCACTTCCGTGAAGTACATGTTTTTCTTCTTATGTTTTCCAATGCATTAAGTAGATCTACAAAAAATCTGATCTATGGTTACTTTTTGATGCGCAAAAGTAGATAAATCAACTATTTTAGGTCTGCAATTGTTGGCCATAGGCCTTAAGGAAGGTCTTGAAACTAGTTAACCTAGTTGTATTAAAGGATCCCTAGGAGATTATCGATCTGCATGAAAGCAGATCTAAGGTACTAAAAGACATCACATTCGTCTTTGGATGTAGAAACTTGGTTCTTTCATCCCCCAATACTACTTCAAGTGAAACTATAGCCTGCGCTATGCAGGTTGTTGCTGAAAGGGCCAGCAGTGTAGGGTTTTGTTGGTTGGTGCAACTAACTCTGAACCTGGGTCAAGACACGCTAAGCCAACACATTACCTTAAAATATCCACCCTAAACATTAACACATACCGATCCCATGCCCTCTTCCACATGACCAATTAGGTCTTTCCAACCATAACAATGAGCCTTTTATACACTTTAACCTCTTCAATATTCATATTATCTATCCCCACATATGATTTATATACAAAATTAGCACATGCATCAACTCATGCTCTTTGTTGATTTATACCAACATCAATTCCAAACAATGTAGTCTATATGTTATCTAAAATGGCATCCTTTGCTTCTTGACTAATCTAAGAAGTTCCATCCATCTCTGACCGCAAAGTTATGAGACGTGGAGGTTGAGGTACCAAAGGTGGCGAAGGACAACAAAAATCAGTATCCTTTAATGCGCCCTTACATTCATATGTCCAACCTCTCTCAACACCATAAAATTTAGATGGAATGTTAGTATAATCAACTTTCATACCCAAAAATAGTTTTTCATAAAACAATTTTGCAAAAAAAATGTGGAACCTCATCATTGCATGGCAGCTTGCCATACTCTCCAAGGAACCTATCATACAAATGGTGGGCTATTTCAAATTGCTTGAAATATTGCACCTTAAGCATCTTTCTTTTTTACCCTTCTTTGAAATTAAACATAGATTTGGTATGTGCTTTTGTAACCCTCCTACTTAACTCGGCCCATTTATCAAAACCCATCACTGTTTCCTTTCTATGCCTCATCTTATATATAAAGTCATCAATTGTTGGCCAAAGGTTCTTGTAAATATAAAGAAATGAACTTAAAGAGTGCACGACTATTTCTAAGCTTTCTCAACTCTTTGCAGGGAGCTCCAAACTCCCAAGATCTTTCTTTAATTTTGATTAATGATTTATGCACATATGTAACGTACATTGTTAGAGGTTTGTTTCCCAAGAAATCTCATTAGGAATACCAGATGGATAGGTGGTAGTTGGCATATGGTCTTCTTCTTGAGTTTCCCTACTTCACCTACATTGACTTCGGTCAACATTTTCACCCCCTCCTTCAATATAATTACATAAATATTGAAACATGTCAATGTATTTATACACATGCAAGATAGATATGTAGTACACATATATGTACTTACAATTCATTTACATGTACAAATTTCTTTTAACATAAAAAAATAAATTATATAATTTACCAAGATGATGAGGATCATGATCTGATTGAGATTCATGACCACCCAGAGATGGTTGAGAACCATCACGCCCAAGCACATGAGTTGATTGAGATTTTTGACCACCGGGAGAATGTTGAGCACCCTCACACAGCAACCTAGTTAGAGAAGCTTCCAAAAAAAATAGAAATTATAAATCAATTAAGTTAAATTCATAAAAATCTATTAAATTTATGTATGTACATATGATTCTACCTATTTATCATTTAAGTAAATGCACATAAACATATATTTACCATACCAGGTTGATGTGAACAATGGATCTCCATTTATTGGTGTGATACTATCGTTGGCCTAGTGAGAGATGCTCCTAAAAAAGATGGAATATATTATAAATTAATAAAGCTAAATTGAAAAAAAACAATTCAATATGTATGTACATATGATTATATGAATATCATTCAAGAACTTGCACATAAACATATATATAGCAGGATGATGATGTAGTGAACGATGGCCTTCCCATGGTTCATATGATACTCTCCTTGATCCATGATCAATCTCATCGACATGCATAAAAATTCACCCTCTAGTCGATGCATGAGACTCAATTGATGCACTATCCCATTTACGCCTCAGACAATCAACTCGTGACTACTCATGTGATGATCCAGGCCCTCAATCTATATATATATATATATATATATATATATATATATATAGCAATGTGATCTTTAAAAAACCCAAGTTAACTCATGCATTTGAAAATCTTTAAAATTACTATTTGAAAAAATCAAGAATTAAGAAAATTAATAAGCCAAATAAATGTAACTATCCAAGGGTTTCCTCAAAATTATTTGGTGTATATTCTTCATTTAAAATACTCAAGACTAAAAACACAAATGTTAAAGTGCACATTTTGAGAATTAAATACATTTTTTCTAAAACATGTCAGGTTTAGCAAGTTGTGCTTACACAGTGGGGGAACACTTAGTAAAGTATTGAAAGAAACACATGGTCATTAAGAAAACCACATTTATAAATAAAAAACACACACATATCAAAGCTATCATACAATGTCCATCAATAAATTTTTATGGAGAGCTTCTTGACACCAATTCATCTTTTGCACACAAATATGGAATTATCATTGCCCCATATAATAGATCACTAGACATCCTATTAACATTTGCACCATGACATATACTAAAGTCAGTGAATTCAGACATTTCTTTTTACTTCAATTAGAATTACTGTAGCTCAGTTATTAGTTAAGAAATGGTCCGTTAAATTAGGGAAATAAGGACCAATTGTTCCTCCAAGTCTTGAAATGTCAAGCAATTATAGTTATTAATGACAACAGTATTTCTGTAACCATAATCTATGAAAGTTTTATTAACTGCAAAAATCAACTGAAAATAGAGATACATAAACAAATCAAATGTAACAGAGAGGGGTTCAGTTGAAGAGGAGAAAAAGAGAAATAAAGATAGTCAGAAGCATTCAAAAAAGCTATTTGTCCATCTGTATCATCTTTCTTACTATTTGCCTAAATGAAACTTTTCTTTACAGCCTAATAAACTACAATAAAATTAATGTCTATAAATATGTTGTTGTATGTATTCTAATACGAATCACAGTCAAACATTAAACAGCTGGATGAAGTCTCGGTAACTTACAGTCGCACATGAAGTACAAACAAACATTTATTTAATATCTATTTCGCACACAGTCAAACAAGAATCCAGGCATATAATCTCCAGAAGTCCAAGAGGAATAAATTGCGTACAGGAGTCAACCATTTCCAGTGTTCGAAATCATAAAGAGCAACCACAGAACAGAGGCGGAACACAACTACAAAAAGGTAACAATGTTGTATATTTCCTTTCACAAATTTCATTTTAGAAAATCGAAGGACCATAAATACAATTGACTATTGTAAAGCCAGAACAACTCCATGGAAAGCAGAGTCTACTAATATACATAGAGTAAAATATGACGCATAGTCGGAAAACTTCATAAACCAGAAAACCCTGGACTAGGGTTTGACAAAAAACCGACCAACGACGACTTCCATCTCTTTTAAAACTTAACACAGGAGTGACCGAAAGGAATACAGCCAAACTAAAATCCATACAGCGACCAAAAGACCTGAGCAAGTCTATATAACCGTATTATTAAGCAAACTACAACCAGACATTTGAGATTCAGGCCTACCCAAGAACAAGCGAACTGTACAAGTTAAACACTGGAGGATAAGCATGTCCAGGTTGCCAACAGCGACCTGCAACCATCAAACCGATTGTATTAAGAATAGAGTAAGGAGGAGAATTGTAAATAAATGTGCAAATGCTTGTGGAAAATTAACAGAACGGTGAATTACCTTGGAGAACGAAGCCGAAGACAACCGTGTGACATTTTCAAGAAATTGACCGACTGTAGACCAGTGGAGCCAAAGTCGGTAAGTTCCAGTAGCAGAAGCTGAGAAAGATTGAAACAAGGATAGGAGGTATTACCTGTTCCGAATGAAGAACGAGCGCCCGAGAGGTCCTGTGCTCGAGACAAATACAGTGCCGCATTGTGAGAGTCAAAAACAACGGCAAGCGAACAAGACTTAACCAGATTCGAACCAGGAATAACAAGGGTCCAAGAGACACAATAAAATCACAGTGACTTTCAGAAATGGCTATAAAGCCTCGACCAAAAACCACGAAGATGCACACAGACCAGCAAGAGATTGAAACCAGCAACAAACGTTGAACAAATACCTTAAAGAATACGCGCATGCATGGGAGGAAAGAATAGTAACACTTACCAAGGTTGAACCACGGAACCAAGCCGAATAACCACTAAACCCAAACGCCATTTCCATTACAGTTGCAAGTAGGTCGAATAGAGGAGGGACTGAGTTTTTTCCCGCACAGAGAGTTGAACATACCAACGGAGCAAAGCAGACAACGTTCACAAAAGGAACCAAGAAACCCTCGACCAGGAACCTTCAGCGCAGAGGAAGCGGAGGAATGATCCAGAATCACCATAAGGAAAAGTGTTAAGGCACGAAGAGCGAGTGGGAGCAGTTTCGAGGTGGAGTACAGAACATTCACTGCAAGCATTAACTCTCCAGCTACCAACCTAACATAAAATCCTGCGGACAATCACAGTTCAAGATTTTTATTGCCACGTATACCTTTCTTTCCTGCGTGTAAAGTGTAAAGTGTAGACCTTTGGGCTGGGTTACACTGGAGTGGTATCAGAGCTTGAAGTTAAAGAGATTTTAAAAAAAATGGACATAGGTAGACGAGGACGAGGCCGAGGTGCTTGTAGAATGGCAGATGAGGCATTACAAGAAGAACTCAGAGTTCTTACTGCTCGTTTGAAAGCAGTAGAGGCAGGCAGGCGAAGAGATCCAGAAATGGGTGATGTGAGTGAAGAAGAAGTAAAAGTGGCAGCAGATGGACTTGAAGGTGAATCAGCAGAAGTGAAATTGTTGAAGTCTGTCTTATTATTGAACAGTAGACCAAAGCCAGAACTCCCGACATACGATGGTAGTTTGTCTATTGATGTTGTGTTAGATTGGATTAGTGAGATGGACAAGTATTTTGAATGTGAGGAAGTTAGTGAAGACCGTCGAGTCAAATTTGCAGCAACAAAGCTGAAAGGACATGCAGCTCTGTGGTGGGATAGTGTCTAGAACGAGAGGAAGAGGTTGAACAAAACACCGATTAAAACTTGGAAAAGGATGGTAGCCAAATTAAAGGGCAGATTTCTGCCCAGGGATTATCAAATCATGTTACATAGACAGGTACAGAACTTGAGGCAGAGGGGACTGACTATGAAGGAGTACACAGAGGAATTCTACCGAGTGAATTTGCGAGCCGGATATACAGAAGATACGGTAGAAAGGACAACCCGATATGTTAATGGACTGAGGATGGATATTTTGGATGAAATAAGTATTTTGTCTCCAAATAATACTCAGGAGGCATACCAGAGCACAATTAAAGCAGAGGAGAAAATTAACCGAAGACAGAATGACCGGAGAGGACGAGGGTCTGCCAAAGGGAGAGGCCAGTCCTATGGTAGGGGCCGGACTTCCAACAATAGTGAGGAAGCTAGCAGTTCAAGGACTTCGGGAACAACAGAAAAAGGACACGGAGTGAGAGGTGGTAGGTCGTTCCAACGCAGCAGAGGAAATGGCTGAGGAAGGGGAACTGGTTATCAATGTTATAGATGCCACAAGTGGGGGCACCGTTCGTTTGAGTGCCCAGAAACAGATTCAGCTGGACAGCGAGGCACGTATGTGGCGCAGCCGGTGGAAACTGCAGCACCCCCTCAAGAGGCAGAGAATGCCCCAAAAACGGGAGAAGCTTTAGTGCTACATAAGGTACTATTGAAACCAGTTGATGAGAGTGTCGAACAGACGCAATGGAAAGCTCTGTTCAGGACAATTTGCAAATCACAGGGTAAGTGTTGTAAGATGATAATCGAAAGTGGAAGTACGGACAATTTGGTATCCACAGAAATGGTGGAAAAGTTGGGGCTGAAGCGTTTAAAGCACCCCAGTCCGTATAGAGTTTCATGGTTACAAAAGGTGCACCAATTACTGGTAGACGAGCAAAGTGAGGTTGAATTTCAAATAGGTCGATATAAGGATAAAATTATTTGTGACATCATGCCGATGGACATATGTCACATATTGTTGGGTAGGCCTTGGCAATATGATAGGAAGGTGACACATGATGGAGCGATGAATTGTTATAAATTTGAGAAAGACGGGGTTAGGCATACCCTTGTGCCTATCAAATAAGAGAAGGAAACAATTGAAACAAATGAAACCAAAGCATTGCTAGTGAGCGGGAAGCAGTTTTTAAAACAGGTTGAGAACAGCGAAATAATTTATGCTGTAGTCAAAAAAACAAGGACAGTTCTCTTACATACAGAGATAACAGATTTACCCGTGGAAATACAGCAAATGTTGGAAGAATTTACGGATATAGTAGTGGATGACTTGCCCAACAAGTTACCCCCCAAGTGGAGTATCAGTCACCATATTGACTTTATACCTGGAGCCAGCTTACCAAATAAAGTAGCCTATCGAATGAGCCCCAAGGATAATGAGGAAATCAGAAAACAGGTGCAAGAACTATTGGACAAAGGTTTAATAAGCGAAAGTTTGAGCCCATGTGTTGTGCCAACAGTCCTCGCCCCCAAGAAGGGAGGAGAGTGGTGGATGTGCACCGATTCAAGGGCCATCAATAAAATCACCATCCGGTACAGATTTCCGTTACCGCGTATGGATGATATGATGGACTGTTTAAGTGGGGCAGCTTACTTCTCTAAAATAGACTTGAAAAGCGGATATCACTAGATTCGGATACGGGAAGGAGACGAGTGGAAAACGGATTTTAAAACAAATGAGGGATTATATTAATGGTTGGTCATGCCATTCGGGTTGAGCAATGCACCCAGCACATTCATGAGACTCATGAATGAGATGTTGAAGGAGTATATTGGGAAATTTGTAATAGTTTATTTAGATGACATCCTTATCTTCAGCAAGACAAAAGAGGAACACTTCTGGCATGTGCACAAAGTGTTGGAAAAGCTACAGCAGAACAAGATACTAATAAATTTGAAGAAATGTACGTTTCTGCAAAGGGAATTAATTTAATTGGGATTTGTGATAGCAGAAAATGAACTAAAGATGGATCCGGAAAAGGTAACAGCAATAATAAATTGGCCGTCACCGAAAAACTTGTTTGAGGTACGTAGTTTCCATGGATTGGCAAGTTTCTATAGAAAGTTTATTAAGAATTTTAGCGGGATTTTTGCTCCTATGTTAGAAACCATCAAAAATGCCAACCAACCTTTTCGATGGACAGAAGCAGCAGAAAAAAGTTTTCAACTATTGAAAAAAAAGATTACGGAAAGACCGATTCTCAGGCTACCAGATTTTCAGAAATTATTTCAGGTACGTTGTGATGCTAGCGGAATAGCGATCGGGGATGTACTCAGTCAGGAGGACAGGCCTGTGGCATATTTCAGCGAAAAACTGAATGAGAGTAGGCAGAAGTACTCCTCATATGACAGAGAATTTTATGTAGTGGTACAGGCTTTAAGACACTGGAGGCATTATTTATTAGGGAATGAATTCGTGCTGTTTTCAGGTAATTCTGCATTGCAATATGTAATGCAGCAACACAAACTCAATTATAAAAATGCCAAATGGGTGGAGTACTTACAAAGTTTTAATTTTGTGCTGAAACATATTAGTGGACAAGAAAACAAGGTGGCCGAAAGGCTCTACTTTTACAGGAGAGTGTTGTACAGGTTTTGGGTTTTGAACATTTACGAGATCTTTACAAAACAGATACAGATTTCAGAGAAGCCTATGAGGCGTGCCAGAACCCTTTGATAAGGGGTAATAGTCCTTGGTTAGATTACAATATACAGGAAAAATTGCTATTTATGGGAGGACAACTATGTATCCCCAATTGTTCCATGAGGGAGACTATTATTCGCGAAAAACACAGCGAGGTTTTGGCTGGACACTTCGGTATAGATAAGACCCTGGAGCAACTTAGTCATTTCTATTTTTGGCCAACAATGCAATGAGACGTACAATGTTTTGTGACTACGTGTAAGGTGTGTCAATTAGCGAAGGGACACAGCCAGAACACAGGATTATATATGCCATTACCTGTTCCAGGCAGACCATGGGATTCTATTAGTCTAGATTTTGTTTTAGGACTGCCAAAACCGCAGAAAGGTTATGATTCAGTGATGGTAGTGGTGGATCGTTTCTAAAAAATGGCACATTTTATACCTTGTCGGAAAACTAGTGACGCCACTCACGTGGCCCACTTGTTTTTTAATGAGATTGTCAAGTTACATGGGTTACCAACAACCATCCTATCGGACAGAGACGTGAAGTTCACGGGATATTTTTGGCGTACCTTATGGAAAAAATGAACACCCAATTAAGCTACAGTTCTGCTTATCACCCGCAAACCGACGGGCAGACAGAGGTTGTGAACAGGAGTTTGGGAAACCTGTTATGCAGGTTATTCGGGGAAAATTCACGGATGTGGGACCGAGTGCTAGCGCAAGCAGAGTCTGCTTACAATGATTCACCGAATCATAGCACAGGTCTCAGACCCTTTCAGATCCTATATGGCATGCACCCTCGTGGAGTGCATGAACTTCGAGATCTTCGTTTACAGGAACGACGGAGTGCGGATGGAGAATATTTTGCTAACGCAATGAGGGATTTACATGAACAGGTGAAGGCAAAATTATAGGACAGCAGCTCAAAGTATAAACAACATGCAGATCTAAAGAGACGAGAAGTTCATTTTGAGGTGGGGGACGAAGTCCTGGTACACTTGCTTAAGGAACGTTTCCCTAAGGGTACATACAATAAACTAAAGTACAAAAAGATAGGACCTTGTAAGATCTTGCGAAAATTTTCAGCAAATGCCTACGAAATACAACTGCCACCTGGAATAGGCATTTCACCTATCTTCAATGTAGCAGATCTATTCCCGTACACAGAGGATCTGGCGGAGGAAAAGAAAGATGGACCCGGAAAATCCACGCGGAACACCCAGGAAGACGGAGAAACTTGGAAAAGACAGATGCCTTATGTCCAACCCCCTGAGATCGAAGGCATCCTCGAAAGTCATGAAGTTAGACGTACTCGGCGGAAAAATTATTTTCAGTACCTGGTCAAGTGGAAGAACCGTCCGATTGAGGACATCTCATGGCTTGACGCCAGGCAGATTGGAAAAACAGGAACGTCGTTCGAGGAGCTCATGAACTGGATTCATGATCTCTTTTTACCCCGGGAGCCTGATGCAGGAGCATCCAGCTCAACGTAATTGGGAAAAATCTCAACCAGGTTCAAAGGCTATTGATCGATTGAACTATTTAATTTTTACTGTAATAATTTTTCTTTTAACTTGTTTTACAAAGTCAGTGAATTCAGAAATTTCTTTTTACTTCAATTAGAATTACTGTAGCTCAGTTATTAGTTAAGAAATGGTCTGTTAAATTAGGGAAATAAGGACCAACTGTTCCTCCAAGTATTGAAATGTCAAGCAATTATAGTTATTAATGACAACAGTATTTCTGTAACCATAATCTATGAAAGTTTTATTAATTGCAAAAATAAACTGAAAATAGAGATACATAAACAAATCAAATGTAACAGAGAGGAGTTCAGTTGAAGAGGAGAAAAAGAGAAATAAAGACAGTCAGAAGCATTCAAAAAAGCTATTTGTCCATCTGTATCATCTTTCTTACTATTTGCCTAAATGAAACTTTTCTTTACAGCCTTATAAACTACCATACAATTAATGTCTATCAATATGTTGTTGTATGTATTCTAATACGAATCACAGTCAAACATTAAACAGCCGGATGAAGTCTCGGTAACTTACAGTCACACATGAAGTACAAACAAACATTTATTTAATATCTATTTCACACACAATCAAACAAGACTCTAGGCATATAATCTCCAGAAGTCCAAGAGGAAGAAACAACGACCTGTAACCATCAAACCGATTGTATTAAGAATAGAGTAAGGAGGAGAATTGTAAATAAATGTGCAAATGCTTATGGAAAATTAACAGAACGGTGAATTACCTGGGAGAATGAAGCCGAAGACAACCGTGTGACATTCTGAAGAAATTGACCGACTGTAGACCAGAGGAGCCAAAGTGGGTAAGTTCTAGTAGCAGAAGCTGAGCAAGATTGAAACAAGGACAGGAGGTATTACATGTTCTGAACGAAGAACGAGCACCCGAGAGGTCATGTGCTCGAGACGAATACAGTGTCGCATTGTGAGAGTCCAAAACAACATCAAGAAAACAAGACTTAACCAGATTCGAACCAGGAATAACAAGCGTCCAAGAGACACAATAAAATCACAGTGACTTCCAGAAACGGCTATAAAGCCTCGACCAAAAACCACGAAGATTCACACAGACCAGCAAGATATTGCAACCAGCAACGAATGTTGAAAAAACACCTTAAAGAATACGTGCATGCATGGGAGAAAAGAACAGTAACACTTACCAAGGTTGAACCACGGAACTGAGCCGTATAACCACTAAACCCAAATGCCATTTCCATTAAAGTTGCAAGCAGGTCGAATAGAAGAGGGACCGAGTTTTGTCCCGCACAGAGAGTTGAACATACCAACGGAGCAGAGCAGACAGCTTTCACAAAAGGAACCAAGCAACCCTCGACCAGGAGCCTTCACTGCGGAGGAAGCGGAGGAATGATCCAGAATCACCATAAGGAAAAGGGTTAAGGCACGAAGAGCGAGTGGGAGCAGTTTCGAGGCGGAGTACAGAACATTCACTGCAAGCATTAACTCTCCAGCTACCAACCTAACATAAAATCCCGCAAACAATCACAGTTCAAGATTTTTATTGCCACGTATAACTTTCTTTCCCGTGTGTAAAGTGTAAAGTGTAGACCTTTGGGGTGGGTTACACCACTAATGATATTCCTTCACTATTCAATGAAGCTTATACTTAACATGAGAATACTAATCCTTGAAATTAGATATATTGTCATGTTTATCAAGTTTGGACTATACCGAAGGTTAACCTATCAATGGATATTTCCATCATGCCATGTATGCTTTTGTTGCAAAAATTGCTACATTTTAAAAGTTTATACCCACATTCAAATCATTAAGCCACTAATTTGTAAGTACTTTCATCTTCTATATACAATTCATTCGATACTTTTTATAATGAGGGTTGATTGTGAATCATGCAAATAAGAACACTGATATCCATAAATCTTATATTTATCTTCAATATTAAGATTAAAAAACATTCAGTTTTCGTATGCATAAGATCATTGGATATCTTTCCTAAATCCATGGATTAGATCATCAACCAAGATTTCTACATATTGGATTTTATGGATGGATAGGATAAGTGAATAAGACAATAGTGTGAATTGGAGAGTTATTAT